>WJSH01010276.1:0-16930 GCA_009757365.2 Lepidium campestre | reverse complement strand
GTATCCTGTATTAAACAATGTATGTTTGTTTGTAGTCTGCGTTTCTTACTTCTTCCTTTTTTGTATCCTCCTGTAAATATCTGAGATATTTTCTGTAACGAACATGAAAAACTTGTCTAGGCAAAGTACGAGGAAGCTGTTGCTGACTTGCTGAAATGGAGAAGAGAACAGTGATGGCTGTGTCCATGCTCGTTATTGTTTTGCTGAAGAAGAGATCAAGCTCTTTGACAGTTGGAGAGCAAATCTGCGCTGCATTCAGACCTTTCTTTGCCATTGTTGATCTTCTCGGTTCCACCGTTGGGCAATGTTTCGATTGCCGGAGCCGATCACCTGGGAAATGTAAGCAAGTAGATCTGAATCGCCTTGCCCGTGAATCTCGATGTGGGTTTTCTTGCTATCTCTCTCTCTCTTTCATTCCATATCCAGTGCATGAGTAACATTCTATAGAATTCTGGATCAATGGGTTTCAAAATTTCTCTGTTTGGGAGTTGATAAGTTTGAAAGTTTGTTTCTTTGTTTCTGTTACATTGCAGTTTCAATCAATGAAGTTGAAGCTTTGTTTGAGTTATTCAAGAAATTGAGCTGTTCAATAATTGATGACGGCTTGATCCACAAGGTTGGTTTTTTCTTTTTTTTCTTGTGGAAGTCTCAGATGTCTAGTTGATGAATTGCCACAGATCATAACTCCAATCTTTTATGTGTGATTCATGATTTCAAATCATAAAGTTTCCTCTTTTTAGATGACAATTATCTCATCAAATTTTATGATTTACAGGAAGAGCTTCAACTGGCGGTGTTCCAAGCTTCATATGGTGAGAACCTCTTTCTTGATAGGGTGAGTGTGTTCTTTAGAGAGGTGAAATAGCTTTTTCATGGTTTCTGGACTTGTTGAGATGAGAGTTATGGTTCTTGACAGAAATTTGGTTAAGCAGGTAGCTTTAATGGTTTGTTTTTCATGAATACATGTGGAGTATCCAAAGCTTTTCAATTCTCAGATTTCTTTGTTTGATGCAGGTTGCAAATGAGTGTAAAAGTCTTCCTTTGGCTCTCAAAGTTACTGGAGATATATGATATAGAGGAGGAAAATGTTTATACCATTCTTGTTGAATTTTCAAACAAGAATCTCCTTACGCTTGGGAAAGATCCACGGTAAGGGTTCATGTTACTTGTAGCTGTTCACTTTTATAAGATTTGGAAGTCTTTAAAAATTATAGTGTAAATCCATTTGCAGGCTTGGCTCTTTGTACGCAAGCCACTATGACATATTTGTGACACAGCATGATGTTCTGCGAAACTTAGCACTTCATCTATGCAACAAAGAGAAAGTAAACCATAGACAGCGGTTACTGATGCCTAAAAGAGAGTCAAAGCTTCCAAGAGAATGGGAAAGAAACAGTGATGAGCAATACATCGCTCAGATTTTATCTATTCATACTGGTAGGAGTTTTTCTCTTACACTGCAATCTTTATATTGCTTGGTTCCCTCATTCGGTGATCACCACGATTCTAATACTGAATTTCTCTTCGGAGAAGTATGTTCTGCCGCCTTTTATCAGTAAGATGAGGCGGCTTAGGTTCCTCGTGATTATCAACAACGGCATGTTCCCTGCAGTTCTCCACGACTTTTCAATATTTGCCAATCTGTCGAAATTAAGGAGTCTCTGGCTCGAGAGGGTTCAGGTCCCTGAACTCTTCAACGCAACAATACCCTTGAGAAATCTCCACAGGATGTGTCTGATTCATTGCAAGATCAATAACAGTTTTGATCGAACCGGAATTGACGTTGCGGATATCTTCCCAAACTTGGGCGATCTAACGATAGATCACTCTGATGATCTCGTGGCACTACCTCCAAGCATTTGCGGAATGACTTCTCTTAACTCCTTCAGTATAACAAAATGTCCGCACCTCGGTGCAGTGCCTAAGAACCTCAGTAAGCTACAAAGTCTTGAACTTCTAAGGCTATATGCTTGCACGGAGCTTAAGGCATTACCTGTAGAAATCTGTGAGCTTCGTGAGCTAAATTCCTTGAAGAACATGCCACAATAAAGTATAATGAGAAAAAAGATAGATTTCTTGTTGTTCTGTTTTGTAAACTGACACTAATCACCCCGTTTTCTCCTTTACGACTCCTCCTGCACGTTGCCTCTTGACTGGCTTTTCACTGCTTTGCCTTTTGCTTTTGCCTCGTGCATGTTTCTTGATTTTAGTTAATGTTTTGTTTCTTGCGGAGTAATATTATTATTTAAGAATATAAGTAAGAATTTTAAAATAGACAAAAATGAAAGTCATAACAGTACAAATTAGCAAGGTAGATACTTACTGTTGAAATTATGAAGGCATGTATTTGTTACTTTGACAAAGTAAATTGTATAGTCAAAATTGGGGGCACACAGAATTTAGACTTTCTGTAATACAATCTTTTACATAAACTTGACACATTTCTCTGACTTTTCATTACCTCTACATATGCTTCAACTTGTTTGAATAAGAAAGAAAAAATGTGTAACAAACAAAGTTAAAATCCAATTTGATCGATATAAGCCGATTGTTTGACTTTAATGAATTCTGAGATGGTGGCTGCATCACCATGCCTGACCACTCTTCCATTCTCCATATACACAGCTCCATCTGCATATTCGAGCTCCTCTAACCGATGTGTCACCCATAATGCCGTCACATCGCCTCCTTTCTTTGCATTTATCAGATCTTTCACAGCTTTGATCACGCCCAACTACACAATGAAAATGTCCAAGATAACAATATGCATCGATTAACATTTCTGTCCAAATTCATATCATATTTTAAGATACTTATCACATGTACATGTTACTCACATCAAATGTTTACCATACAACAAAATCAAAGTAGCTCAACACAATCATATGCTGATGTTGGAATTTTCAAATATTCTCTAGCAATCAAACCTTACCTGGTCAGACTCATCTAGGAAAGTTGTGAGCTCATCCAACAATAGTACTTTGCAAGCTTCAGCCAAAGCACCAGCAATGGCAACTCTTTGTTTTTGACCACCACTGAGAGTTTGAATCGGTCTCTGGAAAGAATACAGATTCCATATTTTAATAAATGGAACTAGCACACATAAACATCTTATGGTTATTCAATTTACAGAAACCGTGACCTGCATATAATCACGCATACCAACTGCATCCAAAGCTTTAATCACCCTAGACTTAACTTCTTCTTGATTCATGTCTTGATACTTTCCAAGACCAAATGCCACATCAGCTTCTACTGTAGGCATCACTACCTGCGATGGAAAAGAATGTTTCAATGTATGCCACAGTAAACGCATTTACTTGAAACTCCAACTGTTTCTGGCTCGTCTGTCTCAGCCATGACAACAAAAACAGTCTAATTACAGTGATAATATGATTCCTGTTGACATTATTAACAAACCAAGAACATGATTTGTTTCGAACAACATTAAGGTTTGAATTAAGGCTATCTACATGATATAAGGCTTAACCATAGAGCAACTCAACCATACAACAACAACAACAAAAATTAGCCCTTCACAATTAGGAAAACAAAAGTGGATAAAAGTATGATTCTTTTAGCATCTGAACAAATACACTTTTCCAATGCAATAGCAAAGAAATCTGCATAGCTCCAATGCAATACCTGATGATCGGGATTCTGAAATACAAAATTCTTCGGTTTTTCCACAAAGACAGTGCCGCTGGTTGGATTCACAACCCCGGCTAAAATCTGCAGAGTTCCAAGCATTAATGAAGATAAAACAGTTTAACTGGCATTTTCTTTCTAATCAGTCTTAGTCACACATACAAACAGCATCTAAAGATTTGACTACTTCTCCCTGAGTTTCATGCTATATATGCTAAGATTAGCTATTTCTTCAAACAGTGTGATGGTCTAAGTACTCATTTAATCTGCCAAAGTAGCAAATAGAAAATCGGGTCTACACAAGATTAAATATGACTTCAAGGCTAATGAGAGCTTCATTATCAAAAGCCATAGCAAAAACTTAAAGTGAGAAAGTTAAGTGTCTCTGCTCTGCAACTGCAATGTTTAAGGAAAAAACAAATGAAGGAAGTGAGAGAAAGTAGAAATACCTTCAAAAGGGTAGATTTTCCACAGCCATTAGGACCAAGAATCATCCACAATTGTCCAGAAGGAATTCGAAAGGAGCAATCACGGAGAATAGGAACAGGTATACCTTGTCTTGTATTGACTGAGAAACAGAGATTCCGACAATCAACGGCGACATCATTGGAAAATCCGATTCTGTAAGTACCGGAAGGAGAAAGACTCGATGATATAGAGCAAAGAGGGAAGAGACGAGGAGGAGAGACTGGAAGTAAACAAAAACTATTCATTTTCTAAGTAGGAATTCGCTCTTGAGATTTCAAGTTGCAGCTTCTTTCTTCTTCTTAGACGCAACACCATTTAGAAAAGGTTCGTAGAATCAATCAATACACACAAATTATACACGCAACACAGAGACCGTAAAGACACTCTCTCGCTCGCTTGTTCAATCCAGCTAAACCGGTTTTCGTTTCGATGTAAGAAATGGTTTAATTTCTATTTGTTTCGGTTAGGATTTATTCATATCAATTTCAACTCAACAAACCGAAGTCTTTTTTTTTTTATTGTTATGAGTCTCCAATTTACATTAACGCTCAAATTACTGGCCCATTTACACAACAAAAAGCCCATGAGATCAAAACAAAAAATATAAGATTTTTTTTTTTTGCAAAACAAAAAATATAAGATGACATAGAAAAACCTTTTTGATCGTGAGCTCAAACGTCAAAACTACAAACAAAGATTGTCAATATGTACGTACTGCTTATTTTAAAACTTAAAACATCCTTTCAAGTATTGAGATAATTACAACAACATTGTAGAAGTATAAGGGAACTGATAATCAAAGAGACAAAAAGGAGTTTACAAATTAGAAAGGAGCAGAAGCAATGTCCCAACCAATAGGATTCATAAACATCATTCTTTCATCTTCTTCTTCATCATCATCCTTCAAATTCATGCATCGTCCTCTTTTCTCATCACCTCTTAAACACTCACGCGTCTCCTTAGTGAAAATATCCATAGCTTCTTTAGTTGTCTTGGTTTTCAAAACACACATTGCTTCTTCTCGAGCACTTTCTATTTGATCAAGATGCAATGTCATGGGCTCTGTCTCGATCGATGACCTCCTCTCTAACATCTCCATTCTCTTACCTACTTCCATCTCTCAAACTTAACTTCAAACCAAAAATAACAATGATTGCAACTTTCAAAGCCTTTGATTGATTTAGAAAATGAATCTCTTTGAAAATATTTCATGTTTATATAAGTACGATGTAGGGACGTAAGTGAGAAGATAAGAATTTGTTTCACGCAACGTGGCGTGGAGGGGGAGGTCAGGGCGGTGGGTTGGGACACGTGGCATGTAAAGGATGGTGATTACTATGCACGTGTCGGAATGATATGTGAGAGTCAATATTCTAATGCTATTTCGATTTGCATGAAAGATTGATAACGTTCTACTTCTTCTCACGATATTTTATTATTATTGTAATATTTTAATGGTGTTGGTCGGTTGATGAGATATTTTCGATTTTTGTTTTCTTAAAATGATAAGAGAATGAGTTCGTGTTAGTTTTGTTTATGCTATTATAAAAGACACATTAGGTGTGATGGTTGGATCCATTTGATAGGTTCGCTAGATATACCTAATCAGATTTCAAAGTTAAATGTAGATTTCACCAGTTTTTCTCACTAAAATTACTGTTTAGAATCTAGAAAGTTTAGATTATAGATGGTTACTTATCATTCCAATTATTAAAAAGAGGATAATTCTAATCAGTAATCTAGAAAGTTAATTACCCAACTTTGTTCCAGATTTTTATGGGGTGGAGATGGGGTGGAGATAGTACTAAAAGAGTTGTTCCAAAAGTTGTTTGGTCGATAATCTGTCCGCCTGAGGATGAAGGGGGTTTGGGATTGAGAGATTTTCTACAATGGAATAAGGTTTTGAACCTTAGACTGATTTGGTTAATCTTTACTTAATAGTGGCTCTTTTTAGGTTGCTTGGAATAAAAATCATAAGCTGCATAGAGAAAACTTTTGGTCAGTTCAAGTGAAACCTCTTGACTGTTGGATTTGGAAATCCATGTTAGTTCTCAGACCTCTTGCAAAAAGATTTCTGAAATGTAAGTTAGGCAATGGCAGGACTACAAGCTTTTGGTATGATTCTTGGCTAGGATCTGACTCGCTTATCACACTCTTTGGTTCTGTTGCCCCACAGAGGTTTGCCATTCCTCGTCATGCCACTGTCTCTCAGGTCTACCACGAGGACTCAGGTAGCATCCCATCTGATCGTTCACACATTGATGGTGCAGCCGAAATGCGACACTTGCTCCTTGCCACTCCGTTTCCTTTACCAGATACAGGTTTTGACCTCTATTACTGGGTAATAGACTCTTGTTCACAAACCAAGTTCTCTTCAAGTAGAACATGGCAACAAATTCGATATGCAGAATCCAAGAAGTCGTGGGCTTCTATAGTATAATTCAGATTTTCTGTCCCCAAACACTCTTTTACTTTCTGGACAGCAAACCTTAATAGGTTACCTATGAGAGCTCGCATGGTGAATTGGAGGTTAAATATCTCAGATGTGTGTTATGTTTGTAGGAGCTTTCTTGAATCTAGAGACCATCTTTTTCTCTGGTGTGATCTTGCAGCTTCACTTTGGGCTTTAATCCTCTCTCGATTGGGCGAGCAGGTTTGCATCTTCGCTTCATGGTCTGTTTTGATCAACTGGCTGTCGATTCCTTCTACTACACAGAAAATTCTTTTGAAAAAACTATGTGCACAAGCTCTTGTTTACCTAGTTTGGAAAGAACGGAACAACATTCTACACAACGCAACCTTTACTCCTTCAATTGTTCTTACTACTCAGTTGGATAGACTTATCAAGGATATTTTGTTGGCTCGTTTGTCCCATAAAAGGAATCAAAACCTCCTCTCCCTATGGTTCACTAACGCCTAAATTGTGCGTCATCTTTTCTCGGTAGTTTTGACGCATTTTTATCTTTTTGGGGCCTTAAAAACTAGTTAGGAAGCTCATTTGCTTCTTTTTTTAAGGCAATTTCCTTCTGGTAATAAATTCACATATTATCAAAAAAAGAAAAAAAATGTTTGCGATGATATGTTTTATGTAAAAGAGTAAAATACAGAATTTTTCAAGGAAATTCTCTTTATAAGCAATGAATGCTTTTGGCTCTTGCAATTGCATCTCGCACTTTTCTCATTGGTTCATCATACAAGTAAGCTGGATTATCAAACTCTGATGCCAAGCTTTGTTCTCCAAGCAATGCTCGAAATGAGTCTGTCACAGATGATGAAAGTGAATCAAGATTGTATCCTCCTTCCAAGAAAAATACACAACGTCCTCTACAAACTTCTCTCGCTAACTGCCTTATATCTTTCGCCAATGAGTAGTATGTTGCAGTTGTGAACTGTAGATTTGCTAGTGGATCTAGGACATGAGCATCATACCTTAAGCAAATGAAGCAACGCTTGTTAATGATGATGATATAATTGAAAGAAAAGTCAAAACTTTCTTCACTCACTCACCCAGCTGAAACAAGAATAATATCTGGCTTGAACCGTTGAACACATGGCACAATGATTTCTTCAAAAGTGATTCTCATTGCAATATCGCCTGAACCTCCAGGTAAAGGTAAATTCAGAGTGGTACCTTCACCTTTTCCTTTACCTATGTCACTCATTTTCCCTGTTCCAGGATAGCTTCCATCCTGAAATTTCCAGAATATGAATGACTAGTCTTGACTTTTGAGATCTAGTCATAAGTTGTGTAGTCAATTAATGATCTTATGTTATTCATATGTTATTCAGTCGAGGATTTTAGTTATAAGTTATGGATAATTGCCAATGAACTAATTGGAGACATGTCATGCAAATATATTAAGAGGCTTACCTGATGAGTTGACAAAAAGAATATATCAGGGTCCTCGGTAAAAGCATCATTTGTGCCATTCCCATGGTGAACATCAAAGTCAATTATGAAGACGCGCTTCAGACCATGTGCTTGTTGGGCATGACGAGCTGCGATTGCCACATTACCAAAAACGCAGAACCCCATTGGACCTTTTGGCACAGCATGGTGTCCTGGAGGTCTTATCAGTGCAAAACCAGTGGGAGGATCTTGACTGTTTCTGGATGCTGCGATCTGAAACATTATAAACATGAAGTTGCTAAGAAATCTATAAGCATTTCCAACATAATGAAACTGAAGCAGTAAACGCTGACTAACATGGTAAGACGAGACATCACCACTGAATCAACTAAAGCCATTCCGGCCCCTGCTGCTATAAGTGAATCTTGGAACGTCTGGCATAGAGGGAAATAATTTAGGCAGGAAAATTGGTTCCTTCATAGATGTAAACTTATGAGAACAGAGCAGTTACCGTTGAAGTGGCATATGTTGGTCCTGAACCTTCAATGAAAATTAGTCCTGAATCTGAAGCTTGATCCATTGCCTAAACTAAGAATGCCTTAGTAATGGTCAGAATAAAACTTGGTACATTCTCATCTGCAAACCCACTAACGTTGCTATTATGTGTCAATGTATTGGTTACTTGTGGAACAAAAAGTTGTGCAGTAAGTGCTTATAATATAACATGAGGTATTTGAATAACCTTCTCTAGGCCGAAGACATAAGCCTTGTCGTGAACATTTGCGATGTCTTCTATAGTCGCGGTCTTGAAAGTTGCGAGTTCAAGAATCTCTGAGCCACGGGACTGACATATACAAGGAAGAGTCATTTACATATGAGATTCATTGATAGACCCGTGGTCATTTTCAGTCAAAATTGACTTCACCATCAAAGAAGCAAAATAAAAGAAAAGAAAATTGAGGCTCTGATACTGAAGATTTTTTCAGAGATAATAAGAAATGTGCAAATCTCATACTGCAGATAATATCATAATCTAACTAACTCCAGACAAGTGCAAGATCAATCCTACTATCATAATCTAACTAACGCCTTAAAATTGTAATCATGTTTGACTAAACTTCCCTAGCTATATGTGCATAAGATAGATGAAAGTCATATAGAAAAGAGAGAGATGGATCGTCTCATGCCTTAGGAGTGAGCTCATTCTCCACAAGAGCATTAACAATGGCAGGAACTCTTGCACTGCATTCTGGATGTGATTCCTGTAAGCAAAAAGGTTACTTAAAAGAATGTGCCAAAAAAAAGGATTGAAAGGGACAGAAACGACCAAACCATAGCAAGTAAAACCTTGTTATGACCCAATGCTGCAGATACACTATATATGAGACGAGCATCGGTTAACTGCTGGATAGAAGGTAAGAGAGGATCCTTCTCTGAACTAAATGAGCAACAAAAAATGGAAGCTCCATTGGGTTTCAGAAGATGTTTTCTCCCTAAACTCAATGCATTCCGCGAACTGAAACCAACCCAATGATGATTCATCTTGCATATGCTTCTTCTAGTCCCAGAAGATCCAGCACTTCCTACAGCAATAAAAATGTCATTTTTATGAAAATTCCAATATAAAGAAAAAAAGTGAGAACATGTTTTTGATAATAATGGAAAGCTAATCACTGCCCTAGTTGAAATTATTTGTACATATGAAACCCATATTAATTGAAAACCTTTACGCCCAATTTTATGTTAAGTGAAAAAAGATGAGCAGACAAAATTCACAAACACACTGTTCTTTTGAGATCTATCTAATGGAATACAATGAAGAAGACAAATTTGGCCGACAGAGAAGGCAATGGAAAGAAAGAAGAGAATTACCAGGAACAAAGAGAGGTTGGACGATAAGCGCCATGACCATGAGTGTCCTTCGAGCTCAGACTCTGGAAGTTATTGAAAGCAGCAGTAATAAAAAAATGAAAAGAAAACCACAATTAGTTTGTATGATCATAATTATTACTTTTTTTGGCAGCTTCTGATATTCTTTAAAGGATAGAGTTTCCACGGTCCTGCTTCACTAGAGCATACATAACGTACAGTAAAATATTTGGGGATGTCAAAATTTGAGAATGGATTATACAAACGATAGAACCCAATGATCAATTTCCATTAAACAGGAACTTTGCAAAGGGAAAATGAGTTTTATAAAATTAAACAAAATGATAAGAGCAATTATATTACAACTATGGAACATCAAAACAAGGCTAAGTAGTTCCTATGAAAACTTTAAATTCTTTCTCCAAGAAGCGATTCCAAAAGAGCCGCCTCTTCCTCCTGCAATACAAAATATCAGTTACCACACATTCAACATTACTTTGACAGATACATCCAATTTTTATAAGCTTGCTTATTATATTCTCTACGTACCACCAAGGCATTGAATTCGGTTTCCTCGTCTATGGCGCTGATCACAGCTGGGTCGTCTAAGAGCTCCTGTAATAATAACCCATTGGCATATGATAGTGAGCTTACTTCTTATAGACCACCACATAACATTTTTAATTGTTAGAAGTGGAAGTAATTTTATCTTCTAAAACCAGAGACCCAAATATAACCAAGAACCAACTACTGTTCCCCTTCACTCTATTCTGCCTACTAAACATTACTATTATGACTTGTATGTTCATCAAGGCCTATTGATATCGACGTGGATTAATTCTAAAGTCTCCTTTGTTTTTTTGCTGCATTCACAGATTGTGTAAGATCTTTTTATTGACCCGAAAGAAAATGAAAGGGTCTCAACCAAGTTGCACAGGAGAGAAGCACACAATTGAGGTTCACTTACATCATCAGCAATTTGCAGCTGCCCATTTTGATCCTGCATAGATAAAGTTGATACTTATCACTCCGTTTTAACAAGATTAAGTTCTTAACGATTCTATGTTTACTTTCTATGAAATGTAACACCTGAAAACGCCTTGCATCTTGACAAAACTTTTATTATAAGCAACCAAAACCAATAAACTTACCTTAGCAGCAACAAAGAGAAGTGGATCTGAAGGCGTGTAGACCATATAGTGTGATCCATCCTGAAAAATAATTTGTATTTGTATAAAGGGGCACACCATACTTCAAAAGTTTCATGTTCACAGAACTCACACTACATATATTCCAATCAAAGTATAGCGGTCAACTTTGGAACTACAATAGAGCACTTAATACAAGCTTGGTTCAAACACACATTGATAACTAATGTCATGATTAGTGTATAAAAATATGATATCATAGTATCATTCAAAATATGGTAGAAGGCACAAGCAAAATGCTGAAAGCAATGGTATACCAGATGGAAACATGTAATCTCAATCCCTTCAGTTGGCAAGCCTTCAACATCTTGGCCATCATCTGCAAATAGTTGATGTACATTTAATGATATGAGCCAAGTAGGATGCAGAACTTTAAACTATTAAGTATATGAGCAGACCCACAAAAATACCTCATAGTTACAATGAAGTAAACCGAGAGTTCTAAACAAGAGAGGAACAAGGCAGATAGCCGCACACTTTTTACTAGTTCACATGACCAAAAGATATGACATTTGATACCCTTCTTTGTTTTTTTTTTTCTGAGGTTGTAATATCATAAAATTATTATTTAATTTGAAAGTCAGTCAATATAAAGCATGGGATCCGATATCCACCATAAATTTAAGGCTACTAGCAGTTAGTGTGCTCATATACAGACACAGGTGAATACTAATCAGATGAATATTTGTCATGCGCAGATATCTAAAGAAAAAGCTTCTTGCCTGTGCGAAAATCAAAGACATTATCTTCAGTGTAGCAAAAGCCTCCCCTTGCAGTGTAACAAAATCTGATTACAGTAACAACCTATTAGATGGTACCAAATACAAAGAAATATATGGTATTTACAAAGTTTCCTGCTTTATGTTGTCTTTGAAACAGGGCATGGTCATACCCGCTGTGTACTAGATGCATATGGATCTTTGCAAGAGCATAAGCAGCAGCAGGAAGAAGAGATTCAACCTCTTCATCACTGACCTAGAAGGCAGAACATTTGGGTAAGCAAAACAAAGGTCTTGATAGAAGCAATTTACAAGAAATGACTACACTACAGAGTGACTTGCTAGTCAAATATCAAAAATCTCAAAAGTATATATAGTGTTCATGCGTCCCAAAAGGTCTCTTTACACCAGGCGATGTGTAGTCCTGAAGCAACAAATGAGAGAAAGATTTACGAAGGAGGAAACTTACAGCTGACCATCCATCTATATTTGTACTCTTCAAAATCTGAACTGGCCTGAAGCAAGAAATGAACTTATCAAACAGGAAAGAAGAAATTGCTAAAATGACCTAAGAGGCAAAAATGCAAAACAGTTACTCACGTATCCACAGGACAAAGAAGCATACAATCCTCTCCTTTACTACTCGTAAATATTCTTCTTATCACACAATCCAAAGGGCTATCGTTTGTTGGATCAATCTGTTTCACAACATAAACCTTTTTTCGATTCTCTTTTTCATAAAACACAGTGCAGTTGGGGGCAAATTTAACTTACCACAGTGGCTATACGTTTCTTAGAGGCCATAAGAACCCTACCAGTTTCATCAATAACGAACCCAGCAGGTGGTTTGGGTATGGTAGGAGGAGAGTTAAATGTTGCTAGAGACCGTGAAGAAGAAGTATAATCGGAACCTTCCTCGAGAGCATCTGCATCTCTCAGTTCCCAATCGTCAACAGGATTATGAACAATTTTCTCCTTTTTTTTCCGCTTCTTGTTCGTACTATTGCCACTACCCGTCGAGGCCTTCTTCGTCGACTGTCCCGTCTGTGGATTCAACGCAGATGTGATAAGAAGCCGAAGATGGCGGGTGTTTTTGGGGGATGAAAGCGATAACGAGACGGGAAACGAAGAAGAAGGGTTTAGAAATTGATGAATATTGGAATAGGAGAGAGTTGAATTTGGTGTTGGAGAGGTTAAGGAGAAAGAGAAAGCCATGGACGATAGACAGTTCGGAGAGTGAACAAGTGAATTTTCCGGCCGGAGATATTTGTTGAAGGATTGCTTCGAGGGAAGTACTTAACAGTAAACCACTAACATTTTAAACCATTAAATTAGTAAACCGGAATTAATCAAAACAATCTTTCTTATTTTTTTTTTCAATCCAATTATTAAACCGGAATAGTGAAAGAAGCAAGGTTCTCGCTTCTTGGAGCATTACACAACATATATAACATTATCTAATTACAACTATCATCAGCTCTCATGTCCAATCTATAAAACATATCTCAATATTCATACACTTGAGCAGCTTTTCGTGAAGAAAGTTCATCGCAATCTGTTGGTATCCACCCGATCGATTGTTTCTCGTTGTCGTAGATTATCATCTGATCTTGCATCGATATATCTGTCAATTACAAGAAAGAGAAAATGAAATAAATACTATATCTAATCCTGAAACCAAGATCTGGAAATTGTCCAAGGATGTAATAAAGATTGTACCGCCAATGACGTTTAAGTTTTGGAGACCAATTTCTGTTCCATTCAAGATTCCTAAACATACATTTCCTTTCATCTGCAACATTTTTGAATAAACAGATTTTTAGCATCGTATCAAAAAAACAGAAAACTCTGGAAGGGATAGAGAAATGCTTACTGAAATGATTAGATAAGCTTCAGGTGGTATCTCAAACAGAGTTTTTGATCTCCAGCCTGTTTTGAAGCTCAAAGCTATAGGCTTGAAATACTTCTTGACTTCTTCTATGCTCATGAATGGTCTTCGTCCTTGCCAGCATAGAGGCAAGGTGTGATCATCTCTTGCTTCTTTCAACTTTTTTCCACTTACTTCTTTCTTTAGCTACAAAATTGAGTAAAACAGAGACCAATGTAAATAAAAAAGTAAGCAGCACTTTTCTTCTCTCTCTTTATCTTCCCAGGTTCCAAGAACTTCCTTACCAAGTTTGTTACAGCTTGGTACGCCTTCGAATTGAAATATGTGTAAGAACTTCCACTGTCAAATACTGTCAGTAGATTCTTTAATCCCGTTGTTCTTCCCCCGAATAGAAGTTCCCCTCCCATTGCTGGAGAGTAGTGTTTCCTGAGATCAAAAAGGTTGCAACATTAGATAGCTAAAGGAGAAAAAAGGTGATTGGGTAAAGGCATTAAAAACAAGAGTAGAGCTTAATATAATTACGAGTATTCCCACGACATTGGTGTCCAAGAGACTCTTGAAGAATCATAAAGATCGTTGCCAAAAAAGAGAATTCCACCACCTAAACTGCTTAAGCAATGACCGATAACGTTCTTGACATAACCTTGGCTATGAAGCTGTGACAGAATGCTTACTTTTCCCCTACCAAGTCCAAGTACTCCATCTAGAGGATGGTGACCCGAAGCCCCTGGGATTTGATCATATCCACATCTGTTTCACAGAATACTCCATTCAGTACTTACTAGGAACTACAATTCCTTGAATCAATTTGAAAGTGTCGGTCCAATATTTTAGTAGTAGATATATATACCCGAGAGCAAGGCGGGGAGTGAGCCGAAGACCCTTTGTATAGTTCAAAGAGAAGACATCTCTAACAAGAACACCAAGAGAAGATCCTCCATCCGCATACTCAACTTCATAGTCACATTGCTCTGGAGACTCACATCTCTGGTTACCATTCAAATGCAACGCCTTGCACAGAGGATCATTGCAAGGAATAAGATCGTTACTAGGCTGATAAAGTGGATGAGGTGCCTGAAACCACAAAAAGATTCGTGAATTTGCAAGATGAAACTATGAAATTGGATCTGGAGAAAAAGAGAATAGAATAGAATATGAAAGCTATTAATTTACCTCCAAGCAACGAACACAAGGAGCATCACATTGGAGCCAAGTAAGGTCACTACCAGTGTCAAGATCAAGATAATAAGGTCTTGGTGGTTGTCCTATGTTGATGGTAACATTATAGTACCTATTCCAACACAACGAAAAAGAAGCAAGATTTAAAAAAATTCTGAACCAAGAAACTGTAAGCAATTCACCTTTTTCATTTGTGGAAAAATTATAAATACCCAAGAGGATAAACGTTCCCATCAACTGGGAACACAACTGAAGAAGCAGCTCTGGTAAATCTAGCAGAGAATCCCGCTATTTTCCTTAATCTGAAATCAACTGCCGACGAAAAACCCAGAACCAGAGACATAACCAGCAACACAATCATAAAACGGGCATTCATTTTCTCCATCTTCACGTGTTGACGCAGATAATTAAATAAGAATATAAATTTGTATCAGCCAATCAAGTGATGGTGATGATGTAAATGGAAAACGACAAAGGCAAAGACATTTACAAGTCGAAGATATTTATTACAAAGAATGGTTTTTTCGTTGATGCTTATGAGTTTTTTGCATAAGCAAAGAAACAGTTTTTTTTGGTTTGCTATAAGTAGACAGGTAATAAGGATTCTTGGCTTAAACCATAGGGGACTTGAGGAAAAAATATTCCAGGTTGTTTCTTAGTATCAGCAAAAATCAAGAATCTGGTCAAGGAATATCGCTGATGAGAACGAGTAGAGCCAAAGTATATCTTGCAGTTGAAGTAAGCAATCTTGTTGGCATCTTTCTTCATTCACATCGGTACAAAACAATGAATGAGCTTCGCAATCATCTCAAGTTTTTGTTATCCATCCGCGCAAAGAAGCACCTTTCACAATCTTCATCATCATCAGTCCACTTCTAGCTTTCCAGATACGACTCTGCAATCAGAAGAGAAAAAATTTGATAAATTTCAAAGCTCAGAAACATCTTCATTTGGCTAATAACACATAAATGGAAACCTATATAGACATAAAGATCTTACAGTAATGCCGAGAGAACGAGGGTGTAGATGAAAAACAGTCCAGAAAATCGTATTGTTTATTCGGTATCATCTTCATCATCCAATCCGTTTCGGTAGCTAACCAACTCTGCATCAACCTTAGCCTTTCTAGGGCTCATCAACACAAGCTCAGCTAATCTCCTCCTAGCTAAATAAACATCATTTGGTTCTACCAATTCTCCTCTTTTATACGCCTCTCTAAGAAACACCGTATGAAGTTTCCCATAATTCCCACGAGTCGATATGTAGAATATCCCCTGATGTTGCAAAAGAAACTCTTTCAATTTCTTAGGCAGATTCATAACATTCCTAAAATGAGCGATTCTCTCAAGCGTTATCTTCTTCTCCACAGTCAAAGACAGCAATTCATGGATACAAGCCACAGCTCTCTTCTCCAATCTATTCTGAGCTTCCATCGATCTCAAGTCGTAACCCGAAATATCCTCATATGGTGACCAATAAGGAAGTCTCTGCCATTTCCAGACGGCAATTCGAAAATACTTTCCAATCTTAAATCCAGGAGGAAAATTCACGACGAAGGAGAATCGAATATCCTCTGCATCAATTCCTTTTGTCCTATACTCAATCTCTCTAACTCTCTCGATTGCGCATATCGATAAATTAGGATCCTTCTCCACAATCTCGATGTACTTATCTCGAGTCTCTTCGGCATCAATGAGCCTAAAGAACTGTGGGTGTTTCAGCACCACAGAGTATTCAAAATCTTCGGGGAGTCCAAACTCTGTCCGAGCAATCCGAATATGTTCAAGACGGATTCGACCCGTATTCGACATCATAACGAGTTTTCGCAACCGGGTCACAGCATCGGGGATTTGGGCGAGAACAGCTTCGTGCTCGTGACGGATTTGATCCAAAGCCATCCGGGTTAATCGACAATAGAGGATTCTCTGAACTGGGTGCTCGTAAATCTCGAATACGTGTGGGAATTTGAGGAGGAAAGCGCCTGGCTCGTGCTGCTTGAAGCCGAGACCTAGGCGACGAGCGAGTGTGTCTAGGAGGGAGATTGCGATGGTATTGTTCGGTTGAGAGAGAATTAGGCTGTGAAATTTGACGACTTTGCGGA
>WJSH01010275.1:0-16727 GCA_009757365.2 Lepidium campestre | reverse complement strand
TTTAGGTTGTAAATAAACGATATAATGTATTTTTCTTATGTTACAAAACAAATCATTAAGTAACAAGAATATATTCTTTGATAGAATTTACATCATCATCAAATCTAAGACAAGAATAATTTTATGAGTATTTTTTTTTCCAAGTTTTGTGAGTATCTTTTTCAGGTAGAAAAAGAATTTGTAATTTGCTAAATTTGTTGTCTGTTTTTTTTCTTGACCTTAATTTTTTTATCCCCTTAATACATTTTCTTGTTATCAAATAAGTATTTTTATACTACCAAATGGTAGAAACTCATTTTGAAATCAGAATGCTTAATAATCTAAATAGTTGAATAAAAAGCAATTTAAATATATAAATGTTCTTAGAAAAATATGATTGTCTTTTTCTACCAAATGGTTATACACAATGGAAAAGTTCCAAGAATTTTATTTGTTGATGGGTCTACGTTATCATCAATATTAAGACAAGTATAACTTTATAAATAACTTTATAAATAACTTTCAATATAAACAAAGAATAATTAAGTATATCATATTATATATTAATAAGTACGTATGTGTATGATATTAAAAGAAGTTCTCATTACACGAAACCAAAACAAAAGATTATTATAAAAATTACTTAATGTAAAAACATATATTTATTTCATATATGGCAAGATTATTATCTAGTATTTATAAAATATTATTACAAACGCGTGGGCTCAAATGTGAAGGTTGCAATCTTGGTAATAACTACTATAGTAATGGTTTTCGTTGTTTTCCTTCTGGACTCTTTTTCCATGAAGAGTGCAGTAAATCGAGTGCACAGATTTTCAATCTCTATCATCCACAACATTCTTTGCACCTGAAGATACTTTCAGAAAATGAAGATGCATACGGAGAATGCAAGCTTTGTAGAGGTATCTTGGCAAAGATGTATTACCATTGTTCTATATGTGATTTTGCTCTTGACTTGATTTGCGCAAAAAAAGAAGTTACGATAAAAATTGAGGAGAAAAAAACCCACAAGCATTCTTTATCTCTTGTTCCAGAGATAGTTATGTTTACTTGTCATCTATGTGGACAGCTTGATGATAGGTTCCCTTATGCATGTAATTTGTGTCATTTGAGATTTCACAAAGATTGTGCTGAATCCACCCCAGAGATTGATTACTCTTGTCATCCTAAACATCTTCTTAAGCGCCTTACACATATTCCAAGTTACATCGATGGAAAATGTTGTTTGTGTAAAAACAATGTTCATAACGTATTTTATTACTGTTCTATTTGCAATTTCAGTGTGGATGTCGATTGTGCAAAGAATCCACCTCCTTTTACTGTTGTTTACCCTAAAGCTCATGAGCATTCACTCACTCTAATGCCACAACGAAGTTTTATTTGTAATGTTTGTGGAATGGGTGATGAATCAAATCCTTATGTATGCCTTCCTTGCAATTTCATGATCCACCGAAATTGTATTGATATACCACATGTCATAAAGATTGGTCGCCATAATCACCGTATTTATTACAATCAATTTCTTGACGCTGGAGATTGGAAATGTGAAGTGTGTCATAAAAAGATAAACTGGACATGTGGGTCATATTCTTGTTCGAAATGTCCTAGTTTTGTCGTTCATTTAAGATGTGCCACAAAGTTTGGGATTTGGGATGGGATTGAACTTGAAAACATAGCAGAAGATACTTTAGAAGTGAAATCATATGAGGTTATTGAAGAAAGAACAATAAAACATTTTAGTCATGAGAATCATACTCTAAACCTTAGAGAAGAGGGTGATGCTTATGGTGAAGATATGTGGTGTAACGCATGCGCTTATCCTATATTTTCTAGTCCATTCTATAGTTGCATGAATTGTGATGATTTTATCCTTCATAAAAGATGTGCTTACCTTCCAAAAAAGAAGATAGATGCTTTCTACAAAGTGTCAACTACTCTAATCACAGAATCTGATCCTATGCATATAATAAGAATTTGCAGTGCGTGTAGAAACATATATAAAGGTTTCAGGTACACAAGTGAAAATTATGTCCACCTAGATGTGCGATGTGGTTCTATTTCTGAACCTTTTGTCCATGAAAGTCATCCTCGTCATTCGTTATATGTTAGCTATTCAAAGGAAGACAGATTTTGCAATGCTTGTGGAGATAAAACAACTATGGTTTTAGGTTGTGAGGAGTGTGAATTTTATTTAGACATTAAATGTTCTATTTTACCAAAGATAACTAAACATATAAATGATAAAGATCATTTTTTGTCTTTGTGCTATGGTGACAAAACAAATGAGAAGTATTGGTGCGATATATGCGAAGAAGAATTAAATCCAAAGAAATGGTTTTATTCATGTGATCATTGTGGCTTCACTTTTCATATAAAGTGTACACTTGGGGATTTCATATGGTTTAAACAAAAAGTTGAAGTTGGACCATCCCTAGTTACAAAAATTCAAAACAATCGTGTAACTCGACCAGTTTGTTTAGTTTGTGGTATACGTTGTTATTCTCCATCTATCGTGGAAATTTGTGGAATACCAGTGTGTTCTTTAAAATGTTTCCAAAAAAAGATCGAAGATTTATTAGGATGAAATGTCATGAGATTCATCTTGCTAGTGATTTATCTAAAGTGGATTGACAATAAACCCATATAATTTATATGTTGTTTTACCTCATAATTAGTAGTACATAAGATATAAAATAAATATATTTATTATTTGTAAAATTCCTAATTTTTATAAAATGTTTGTTTCATAATATATAATTTTAAATTTTTATATCTTCTACATCTTTTTTGCTAAAGTTTATAATTGTTATGAATATATTGTGGATGCTCATTATAGACCTATTAGTCCTAGAAACCCATTAGTAATTAGGATTAAATCTTACTCTTGTAACATTCTACAGGAATAAGAACAACTCACATTTATTTACAACACATTATTAGTATGCATGAAGCGTGGTAGACCTATTGGTTCCAAAAATAAAAATCATCGGAAGAGAAAAGGAACATAATTTTGTATTGGTCAAACCAAGGAAGAAAATATTATTGATGAATCTCCAAAAGAGACTATAGACATAAAATATGAAGAAATTCAAGTACATGAAAATGATGAGATCTAAACTAATTATATCATGTCTGGAATAAAATAGAACCAAAATCAAATCAACGTCGATGATATTTTTGCATGCGATGTAGCAGTTGATATTGTGAATGAAAAAGATGAACCATGATCATTTAAAGAGTGTACACTAAGAGATGATTGGTTAAAATTGAAAGAAGTCATCGATGCATAATTATAATCTCTTAACAAGAGAAATGTATTTGGACCAATAGTCTATACACCTGCAGGTGTAAAACCAGTGGGCCATAAGTGGATTTTTGTAAGAAAAAGAAATGAAAATGGTGATATCATGAGATTTAAAGCACGTTTGATTGCTCAAGGATTCTCACAAAGACGACTATGAAGAGACATACTCTTATATGGTAGATGCAACTACTTTCAGATATCTTATTAGTGTCACAATAAGAGAAAAAATTAATTTACGCTTGATGGATATAGTCACAGCTACTTATATGGACCACTGGATAGTGATATCTATATGAAAGTCCCAAAAGGATATAAGCTGCATGAAGCAGCAAGTTCTAGTTCTCGAGAACAATATTGCAAAAAACTAAATTGGTCTGTTTATAGATTGAAACAATCATGGCACATGTGGTATAATCGACTAAGTGAATACTTAGTAAGAGAATGATATAAGAATGATCCTATCAGTCCATGCATTTTTATAAAGATATTTGGACAAAAGTTTGTCATAATTGCAGTGTATGTCGATGACTTAAATATAATTTGATCTCCTGCAAAGATTTCAAATATAGTCAATAATTGAAAAAGGAGTTTAAGATGAATGATCTAGGAAAAATAAAGTTTTGTTTGGGATTACAAATTAAGCATCTAAAGGATGGAATCCTAATGCATCAAAAGACATATGCAGAAAAAGTGATCAATAGATTTTCTATGGATCATGCACATATATCTATTAAGTAGTCCAATAGTTGTAGGATCACTTGATGTGGATAAAGATCCCTTATGTCCTCAAGAAACTAATAAAGTAATTCTTGGTCCAAAAATATCATACTTAAGTGCAATAGGGGAATTGATGTACCTTGCTGGTTATACGAGACCTGACATATCATTTTCAGTCAATTTGTTAGCAAGATTTAGCTCATGTCCAACTCGAAGGCATTGGAATGGGATTAAACATATGCTTCCTTATATTCAAGGCACTATATGGGCATATTCGTTCCATATGCTTTCAAACAAGACTTAATTGGTTTTGTAGATGCAAGATACTTATCTGACCCCCATAATGCCAGATCACAAATGGGATATGTGTTTACTTTTGGTGGTAATGCTATTTCTTGGCATTCTATGAAGTAAACAACCGCAACCACTTTTTTTAACCATGCAAAGATTTTGGTGATCCATGAAGCTACTCGTGAATGTGACTGGTTAAGTTCAGTTTTTCAGCATATATAAAGATATTGTGGTTTATCTACAAGGAAAGAAGCCCCGACGATTATGTATAAGGATAATGCAACATGCATAGCACAACTCAGGGAAGGATACATTAAAGGTGATCGAACGAAGCACGTTATACCAAAAGTCTTTTTCACCCATGAACTACATAAGAATGGTGACGTTCATTTTCTACAAATTTGTTCAAGTGAAAATTTGGCAGATTTGTTTACCAAGGTCCTTCCAACTTCAACAATCAAGAGACTAGTACATCATTTTGGATTGCGTCGTCTCAAAAACCTTGAGTCATGTAGTTATCAGAGGGAGTAAATGTGTGTTGCACTCTTTTTCCCTCAACTATGGTTTTGTCTCACTAGGTTTTCCAGGTAAGGTTTTAATGAGGCAACATCTTAAGCGTATTAGGGTTATTTAATTTTATTTTCTAATAGACATCCAAGGGGGAGTGTTATGAATATATTATGGATGCTCATTATAGGCTTATTAGTCCTAGATGCCCATTACTAATTAGAGTTAACCCTTAATCTTGTATCCCTATATATATATGTAACATTCTACACGAATAAGAATAACTCTCATTTATTTACAACAATAGTTTATTTACTAACAAATATTTCTCTTCTAACATATAGCAAATTGAATGGAATTCTGACGGAAGTGGTATACGTCAAAACTTTAGGACCGTGATTTGGCTACAATCAAGAATCTGTAAGGAATTCTCAAGGATTCAGGATCGTGACATAGCCGTCACAAATTTCTTATAGATTCTCGACGGTCTCAGCGGTTGATGCTCTTCATATTAATTTTCCCGCCATTTTCTATTAATTATAATAGCATGCATTTGAGCTCGAGCCCTAACTTCTCGCTCTTATTTCTAATGAGGTTCCTATAGAGCCAAAGTTGCATATCGATTATCGGCTATCAAAACTAAATTCTTCTTCCGTCACCGTCAAATCAAATGAGATACTTGGCTCGTTTCCTTCTTCGTACTTCATCAAATTATCCAATTTGTTGCAACTATAGGCATTAAAGACTGCCCCAGTATAGTAAAATTACTGCTGATCAAATTATCATGGCTTTGATTCTAGCGATCAAGCGGTTGTTACTTGATTCAGTGACTTGTGTTTTTTTTTTTTTTGCAGAAAGTAAAAGACACATGAATATGTATGAATTCTCAAGTCCTTAATCGGAGCTTGGTATATCTCGGTGAAGGTTTACCCCCTCACATGAGAATTTGAACATGAGATCACACACTTGCTATAAACCTCACATCACTTTTCCAAAAAACGAACTAAACCAAAGAGAAGATAAGGATTACAAGACACTCACATTTACAAGACACTCACATTTACAAGAATTTTTCTCTCACCCTCTCTCTTTCACATACATTTGTCTTTTTCACTTTGATGTAGTTTGCTCTTAATATCTTCTTTCTCAACCTCACTTGATCGTGGATTCACATTCTCCTCTTGCTCTTAATATCTTCTTTCTCAACCTCACTTGACCGTGAATTCACACTCTCCTCTTGCTCTCTTCAAAGATTCATGCTTGACTTCAGCTATCTATATCGCTTCACCGTGACTTTTCAGCTTCATGTTGTCCCTTCGCATACCACATTCAATGAACTGAATGATAGAGCGTTGAATACAAACACACATGATCCAAAACGCATTGGTCAAAGGAGCTAAATCTTGTGCATTAATTTCATGGGCATGAGATAACATAAACAAAGCCCAACTTGCAGAAGCCCAAACTTGTTAGAGATGCAATGGATAATTGTGTTTTGTAATAATTGTATTGTAACCTATGTTTATCATTATGAGATCTTATTATTAAAACAAATACAAACATTCATTTATTAATTATAGCAAAACCTTTTTTTAAAAGGGAAGAAACCGTAAAAAAATAAAGAAAGAAAAATGAATATTACATAAAAAATTAAGAAAACTCTTCATATTATCCCTTGGAGCAAAGTGTTGGTGGTAAATTGTATGGTGTAAGAACTCTGATTTCATACACAGTGATGGTGGTAAATTGTATGGTGTAACAATCACTGGCCAAACTGAATATTGTCTCTTGTGTTTCTCTAACGGACTAAACACCATTTGTACATAACCCGAGATATGCATTCCTGCTTTCAGCTGCAAAATCTGGATAAACAGATAGAAAATATTTTCATGCCTTAGCATCTGAAGGGTGTGCAATCGCCCCATGTGAATTATGTTCACCATGCCATCTCATTGAAGCCGATGTACGCTCTGATTGATATAACCTTTTCAACATATCTCCCACAGGCAAATACCACATCCGCTTGTATGGGACTCAATCTACCACCAGTTTCTTGGAACCAAAGTTTACGACAGAAAGGCATTGCAGCGCATCTCAATCCGCTCTCCAGTAAATTATACAATTATTGATACATACATCTATCATCTCATATGGTAATCCAAGTTCGGTTACCAATTTCTGAACCTTTGTGTAAGAACCTGGAGCAATATTATCTTTGGAAGACTCATACTAAACAAATTAGCAATCGCATCAACAGAAGTCTCTGCTAAATTGTAATATGTCTTGATATTCATCAAGTCAGTTGTAGTCGATAATGGAGATGTGTTATCGTCACACCCACTATACAAAGGATTCTTCGCTGCATCTAACATATCATAAAATCTTCGTGCTTCGAGATTAGGTTCTTCCCTTTTGTATATTCCCTCCTCAAAAGCTGGAATATTCTCTCTAAATGCATCGTTCACCATCTGAAATGTACCAACATTGTTTTCGACATCTACAGGCGATTCCACACCTAAACCACCTTCATTACGTTCACTAGAACTACCAACATTAACCATAGATTCAACTTATTCATTAATAGTCGCTTCCCCACCTAAACCAGCATCAATATGTGCACTAGTACTAGCAAAGTTAACCATAGATGGATCCTCTCCATGTGAGTATCATACTTTATACCCAGGAATAAATCATCTACTATAAAGATGAAGCCAGACTTGTTTTACTGAAAGAAATCTCATATTCCTACATTTAGAACAAAGGCAATACATCTTACGTGTTTCATGAGTTATGCTTTGATTTTCGGCGAACTCCATAAATTGTTTTATCCCATCCGCATAATCTGCGGTAAGTAACCCCGTTTCTGGATCAATTCTTTCTTGATCCATCCAAGATCGAAAATATATATTTGACATATTGCGTTATATTTTTTGGTTTTGAGTAAAGATGGTGAAGATGAAGTGAAGCGTATGTGATTTTATAGAGAAACTTTCCGACCGAATCTGACGGTTACTGACGGGTTTACCAAATTTTCAAAACTGTCGATTACGGTCGGTTTGTTGTCAGAATTTTCCGACCGCAGACATCTGATCGGATTTCTGGTTGGATCCCGCATGCATTCTTGTAATCGAAGAATCAGATTCTAGTGATGCAGAATTGGGTAAAGAAGATTATGATGTTGCTCTTTGTGTTTTGAAGAAACCTCAACCTAATTCAGAAAAAGTCTCAAAATGTTGCAAAACGATATTTGAAAACAGTAAATGATGAAGTTGAGAAGAAAGATGAAGACACCCACGACTGCATATGTTAGCCATAAACAAATAGTTAGTAATTATATATTGGTAGCTTCCAAACTAATCAGTATTTCGGAAAATTTACAAAATAAATCTTTATTAGATATTTTATCAACCAAGATTGTTTTGCGGATACAAGTTTATCTTTATCTTGTGTATTTAAAAAAAAACATGATTAGTTTAAAAGCTACAACAAATAAAGAGATTACCATTTATAAGTTATGAGATAAAATTTAAGAAAAAAATATAAAAATTACTTTTGAAAAGGAAATAAAAAAGATTAAAAAAACCTATTGTAATAAAAAAACAAAAGTGTTTTTCGAAGAATTATAAGTGACTCATGAAGTATTACAATTTACTATCATTTATATATAACTCTAAGTTTTCTAAATTAAAGTAAATATAAATGTAAATTATATATTTAGACATAATGGTCCAAATTAAGTTATTTATAATTTTATTAATCTCCTAAATTATTTTTGATTTATTTGTAATCATATATTCATATTATTTCCATAATCTTGGTAAGTCATCTCTACCGCTGGATCTTAATCTGTTTCCTAAGAGTTTTCAAATTATCGAAAACGATTAGGTGGTTTAGGGTTTATAGGATTTAAAGGTAGTTTCTAGGTATTTAAAGATGTTTCTTTTTGATTAATTTAAATAGTTTTCCAATTTTGTTATGAGTCTTTGGAGGTGAATATATTTTATTTTTGAATATATATCATGTTATTAAATTGAAAATAAATACTAAATTGACTTAATTAATTAAATAATGGTAATCTAATACTAATAAAAAAAGTTCCCATTTTTTAAGTATATAACTACAAAGTTGTACAAAATTAAAATTAATACATTAAAATTTTTTTTTAACTGTGAATATAAAAAGAAATTTTTAATATCCAATTAAATCTAATATAAAATATTTGATACAAGTTATACTATATTATTTATTTTTCTCTCATTATTTATTTTTAAATAAATTAAATAATCACAACATCCAAATAGGAAAAATGGTTAAAATAAATACGAACTTTCACCAATTTACCAAAAAAAAAATGAACTCACATGTTTTTTTTTGTCAACATATGAACTCACATGTTTTTTTTTGTCAACATATGAACTCACATGTTTGCTAAATTAAATATACCAACTTTTGTTGACTTTTGCCATTTTTATTCTTAAATTAGTCAACTTTAGCATCACATTAACTTGCGCTTAGCTCTGTTAGTTTTGGGTTAAGCATCCGTTTACTTATTTTATTATCCTTAACTTTTAGATTTTGAGATTTTTTTTCTCTATTTAAAGATTTCTCCTCACTCGAATAACTCTTTCTCCTCTATTCGGATTCCTTTGTCCTCTCTTCCATTTCTTTTTCTTCTTTGATTCTCCTCCATTTTAACTTGTCGAAGTTTATGTTCAAGAATCAAGCTTTTAATTAGGTTTCTGATGTCATCTTAAGTAATCTCCAAATTTCAAATGTAAGTCATTCTAACATCTTGAACTCGAAATTCCTTCTACAAGTGTTTGTAATGTCATAAGATGTGTTGTTGTATCTGGTGAGGCTTTATGATGCGTGTGGGATCGATTTAGTCAAAGCGGCTCTACGCAAGATCGAGCTTAATGTCAATAAGTACCCAATGAAACTGATTGATAATTATTGTGATGGTGATGGTGAAAATTCAAGCAGTGATACTAAGTTGAAGGGAAGAAATTAGTCTGTCTTATCTATCATGTATTGTGATTTTGTGAATGTGTTTCATTGTCTATGTTTTCTTGTTATGATGCGTCAGGAAGAGTCAAGAACATATATAATCTTTGAATGCATCTAATATCATTATGTTGTAGAACCAATTTTAGTAATGGCTAAAAAGCCATTGAAAGTGATAGCTATAAAGCCTTACAAAGCAATATCAAAAGACAAATGAAACTGAAAAAAAGAAAAGTTAATATGCAGAGAGCTTTCCACTAACTATTAATGTATGCAACATAATTACAACAACTTATTGACCCACTAACTCAAGTTCTAATAACCGAATACTAACAATCCCTCCCTTAAGCTAAATTCTCATAATTTTAGCTTACTTCACTGACATCAATTACTCCAAGCATACTCCTCAATCTCTCAATTTAGCAAGGCTCAGAAAAAATAAGCTTCAAGTTGCTTTGCTAAACAAAAACTTCCTCATTGATCTCTCCATGTGAAAACACACTTTTTACATCAAATTGATAGACTTCCCAACCAAAACGAGCTGCAGTTCCAAGGATCAATCGGATAGCGTCAAAATTGGCTACTGAAGCAAATATTTGTTCACAGTCTACTCCATAATTTAGTGCATTATCTCTTTCCACCACTCTCACTTTGAGTTTATAGACCTCTCCATCTTCAGAACACTTTTCACCAATTGGTTTGACTCCCTTAGGTAACTCTATAAGTTCTCAAGTATGATTTCTTTCAAAGGAGTCAATCTCAGCAAGCATTGCTACTTTCCACTCTTTGTGTCTCACAACATCATCAAAAGGATCAATCCGATCATTCTCTCATACCATCACCAAAACAAGTAAGTTTTCTTCCAAAAAATTGTCTACTGTTTCATAATCTTCCATCCACCATGATGGCCTCCTTTCTCTTATTGCCCTCCCTTGCACGTTGTTTGGCTCCTCATCATTCTCTTTTTCTCTTTTATCATCACCATCAGCCTCCCTTTGTAAGGATTCATGTGTCATTTCTTCTGTTGTTTGTTGTTCAATAAAAGCCATCAGCAAGAGGTCATCATTCATCTCCACCTCAACATAGTTAGCCTTGTCTCACTCAGGGCATTTATATTGAAAATGCCCCGATTTGTGACACTTGAAGCATTCCACAAGTTCTTTATTAAAAGAACCTCGTCCTCTACCTCTACCTCGACCTCCTCTAAACATTCCTTGTCCTTTTCCTCTGTTTAACATCTGCTCTTGTATATCTTTAACACTTGTTCTTCCTCTTGGTTTCCTTGCATTCTTTGCTCATGAACAAGTAAACTCCCATGTAGTTCATCAATAATTAATGTACTTAAATCAATTGACTCTCTGAAGCACGTTTTCTCCGTCCCTACCTCCCCTGCACCCGGCCATGGATCAAGGTCTACTTCTTTCTAGTTCTCCTCCGGCACAGGAAAGTAGGTTCGTGGCTCTCCGTCTCCTTTACATACAACATAATTGAATTTCGTAGTCAATGATCTAAGTACCTTGCTTACCATAGTGCTTTGTTTCATCGTTTCACCATTGGTTTTCAAGTTGTTGACGACACTCAATGTTCTCCCCAAAAAATTATCAATCTTTTCACCTTCTTTCATAACAAGCAACTCAAACTCTCTCCTTAATGCTTGCAGTTGTGCTTTTCTCACCTTGGTAGAGCCTTGATACTTTTGCTTCATCGACTCCTAAATAGCTTTCGATGTCCCCTTGTCAAGAATAGTTTCCAAGATCTATATGTCTATGGCTTGGAAGAGGTAGTTCTTGACATTTAAATCCTTCAGTTTGGCATCTTCAACCGTTATTCTTTGTGCCTCACTTGCATACGTCGCTCCGATTGCAGCAGCTGGAATCCCTTCATCCACAAGGCTCTACATCTCCTTATTCCTTAGGAAATCCTCCATTGTCATTGACCAAAAATCGTAATGACCATCAAACCTTGGAATAGCTGGCTGCACAAACTTCTCTATCATAGGCATCTTTTATCTCTTCATTCACTCTTTCTCTTTCACTCACTCACTCTTTCTCTCTTACTCACTCTTTCTTTCTCTCACACTCACTCTTTCTTTTTCACTCTCTTTTCTTCTTCCACTCAGTTTTCTCACTCAATTTTTTTATCTTTATTTTTACTCTGATACCAAATATAGAATCAAGAGGCAAAAAGACTCGAAAAGATCATCTTATTCCATTGAAAGTGATGGCTAGAAAGCCTTACAAAACAATACCAAAAGAGAAATGAAACTGAAAAAAAAGAACAGTTAATATGGAGAGAACTTTCCACTAACTATTAATGTCTGCAACATAATTGCAGCAACTTATTGACCTACTAACTCAAGTTTTAATAACCGAAATACTAACACTTTTAAATCATAAATTAGCAAATAGTGCCTTATCTCAAATGGAATTGAATCTTAATCCTATTTGTTCTTTTCATGCACACATAGGATTGAATCTCACCGCCTGGTCTCCTTACTCGCCATGGCTTTTTTCTCCTTCTCTCCTTGAAGTTTGATTTGGTTGTATAGAATTGAATCGATGATGAAGAAAATTAGAAGAAGAAAAAAGAAATCAATGAAAGAGGTGAAAAATTGAAGAAGAGGAAGAAAAAAGAAAATGAAAAAAGGAGGAGTTAGTCGTAAAAGAGAAGTGGATGGAAGAGAAAATAAAAACCCAAAATCTAAAAAAATTAGGGCTTTCACATAATTAAGGATAACTAAATAGATGTTTAACGCCACAATTAACAGAGTTGAATCTTAATTACCACATGTTAAAGTTGACTAATTTAAAATTAAAAATGGCAAAGTCAACAAAAGTTTGTATTTAATTTAGTAAACATGTGCGTTCGTATTTGTTTTGGCGGGTCGACGATCTAAATTCCCCTTAAAAGTATCGAAAATATCCATATGTATCCAGTTTTTTGACTTGATAAATTTGTCTCTTTGGAAAATTTAGAAAACCTAAATCTCCCTCCACAAAACTCGATTAATTTCCCCATGCTTGATTACGGTTGGTTAAGATGGTACAGTAAACCGTGGTTAATACTAATCTAGCCTTAATCTGGAATTAAACTGTAATTATCCAATCGTTGACCCGTTTATTGACCAGATTAAACTAACCCCAACCCTCTTAAAATTTAATCAGGATTAAAAAGATTAACCCATTTACAATATGTAGAATTGCGAAGAAAAAAAAAATGAAGAACCCTAACCCCTAAATCGTAGAAGAAGCTTCAAATCGGATCGATTCTTCTCCGAGGATCTTAAATCGACTATGGTGTTAGTCGAATATGAAGGTGTTTCGCGCAATGGAGGTCGGACGGAAGACGATTTGGAGGATGAGATGCGAGAGAGGTTCGATTTCGATGTTGAAGAGAATGTTGGAAAATTAATAGACGAGCCTCCAATCCGTCATAATGAGGTTCCTGATAGTGATAGCGAGGAAGATGAAGACAATCCTCGACCCAAGAAGCACAAAATGCCAAGAGGTGATGGTAACTTGTTCGATGGCCAAAGTGTCTTTTATGCTTTAGCCTTCAAAGAGTCTGTGATAGATCATGCTTTTGAGGTACTGTAGGAATATCAAACAAACTCGGTATGATAAAAACAAGCTCTCGTTTGAATGTGTTGGATTCGAGTGTAATTGGAGAATTTATGCTTCTACTACCGAGAAATGGGTAGTTAGGAATTTCAAATCTAAGCATAGTTGTTATGAAAATGGTGAATGCGAGCTGTTGAAGGTGCATGTGTTAACGACAATGTTCTTAGATAAGATTAGGCAAGAACCCGAGTATTTTATGCCTATGAAGATTGAAGAGTTGGTTTTTAAGAAGTGGAAGATCAAAGTGACTAGGCCACAATGTCAAACAGCTAGGATTAGAGCCTTAAGATGGATAAAGAAAGATTATGATGAACAATTTGGGAGATTAAGAGATTACAGAGCTGAGATATTAAAGTGTAATCCTAACTCTACTTTTGTTATTGAGTCGCATATGAATAAGGAAGGTCTTGATGTCTTTTCTAGGTTTTATATCTGTTTTGAGGTCCTAAGAACATCATGGAGGCAAACTTGTAGACCTCTTGTAGGTGTTGATAGTTGTTTTCTTAAGGGAAAAATAAAAGGTCGGCTTTTAGTGGCAATAGGTAGAGATAGGAATAATGCTATATATCCATTGGTTTGGGCCGTAGTAAAGGTTGAAAACACAGAGAACTGGACTTGGTTTATGAAGTTAATCAAGCAAGATTTAGAGCTGGTTGATGGTGAAGGTTATATAGTTGTGTCTGACCGTCAAAAGGTAATTAGATCTTACATGATTGAAACATTTAATACTTACTTGTATGAAGCGTTTAACCATATGTTGTTGTTTTCACTTGTAGGGTTTAATCAATGTTGTGGAGTTGATGCTGCCAAAGATAGAGCATAGACACTGTGTCTGACGCATCTATGCAAATATCAAGACTAGACACGGCAAGAAGACACAGATGAAACCATTCATATGGAATCTAGCATGGAGTTATAATGATGCTGAGTACGGAGAAAAATTGAAGCACCTGATGGCATATGACCTGGATGTGTATGAGACGTGCTCAAAGAGAAACCAGAGACTTGGGGTCGTGCCTTCTATAAGGTTGGAAGCTGTTGTGAAGATGTAGATAACAACTCTGTGGAGTCCTTCAATAACACAATAGTGAAGGCACGAGAAAATCCAATGGTGCTAATGCTTGAGATCATAGCTCGGCAAGCGATGGTGAGGATTATGAAGAGAGTGATGATTGCTACAGAACACAGAGGTAGATGTACTCCATACGTTGAAGACTACCTAACAAGAGCACACGACCTAGCTGCGGACTGCAGAGTGCACATATCCACTCATTCAATGTTTCAGATTGTAGAGGGAGACTGTTCTTACAGAGTTCATTTTGAAGAAAAGATATGCTCTTGCAAGCGTTGGGATATTACTGGTATACCCTGCCATCATGCTTATGCTGTCATCATGGCGCAGAAATTGGAAGTAGCAGACTATGTAGCTCACTGGTTTACTACTACTCGACGGAGGCAAACATATGCCAACGGCATAACACCATTGAGATGAGCTAAGTATTGGCATGTGACTTCAGAAGGTAAGCTTGAAAAGCCGGGTGAACCTGCACAACCTGGAAGGAAGAAGAGGAGCAAAACAGAGAAAAGAAAGAAAGGTCAAAACGAAAGTCCAACCAAGAAAGCAGATCCAACCAAGAAAAGAGTTATGCACTGTGGGATATGTGGAGCTGCTTCTCACAATGCTAGGTTTCATAAGGGTAAAAAAGCAAAGGTATGTGTTGCTTTACCTATATGCTTCAATATGATTTACTTCTCTATGTTAAATAACTTTACCTCTTGATTATATCAGACTGCACAAGGAGAGTCTTCTCAAGTACAGAGTGCACAAGGAGGATCTTCTTCTCAAAAGCAAGGCCATGCTTCTTCTCAAAACCAAGGCCATGCTTCTTCTCAGTTTTAAATCGAGTCTTCTCATTGAAGATGAAGTGAAGACAAAAAATATGACTTAAGCTCTTTGTTCTCTATCTTTTTTAGAGCTTTTATGAAGTAAAGAACTAATGGTTTTAGGAGTTGACAGCTTATGGTTTTTGAAGTGGAGATTTGTAATCTCTGTTTTTGGATGTTTTGGTAGATGAAGTGAACTTTTCAGTGTTATTAAGGGCTTCTTAACCTTTCAATGCTATCAAGTGTTTCATGTTTATTATATTCAGTTGCACATGTCCACTATCTATTCGACTAGCGATTGTCTCGATTTGTCAAATTTGATAGTCTCCAAGACAGACTTTTGACTCTATTTGAATTGTTTCTAAACAAAAGCATTATATAAAACATAAAAGATTCATCTTGTTTCAAAACAAAAGCACCCAAAAGCATTAGAAACACAAAAGCATTGTACCTACTCGAATCACATAAGCATTGTCACAATTCAAATCTCACATTTTCATAATCCATACAATGACCAAAGCACTCAAAACCAAGGATGAAACAAGTCATTTCTTCATCTTCCATTCGGATTCCATAAGCATGCTATCAATCCTCTCAGTTAAGTCATTCTCCATCTTCACTTGAACTTGTTCAAACTCTTTTCTTTGCTGCTCAAGATTATTGCTTTCCAACTCCATCACATGCTTCTCAAGCCTTTCAATTGAATTGCTCATTCTATCAATCTCATTAACAATAGCCTCATGCATCCATTTGAATATGTGGTTATCATCTGCAAGCTACAACAAAAGAACAGAAGTCACTACACATCTATATACATCACTACAGAGACACAATTACACTGACAATTACCTTGTTAGATGAGGCAAACGAGCAATGGTAGTACCGTCGATATGGGTTATTTTCACTCTTCGACATCTTAGAGACCACTGATGCACCACACCAACATTTCGAAGGAATTCCTGTCACATAATGTTCTCGACACAAGAAATTCATGAAAGATTGCTCATTTTATTCCTGAAATTCAAAGCAAAAAATCAATAATCTACCACTAAAATCGAAACGTTGCCACCGTTGTTTTGGCAAACTGGTGAAAGTTCGTATTTTTTATGACTGTTTTCCCCATCCAAATATATGAAAATTAGAGTTTTTCTGCATATATTATAATTCAAATTTTTTGAAACAAACATATATTTCTTTAAAAATAAAAATAAGTAAATATATTATATTTTCATTTAAATAAGTAGAATTTAAAAAACGTGTCAGTTAAAAAATATATTACGTAACACTATTGCATAACTGAAACTGAAATATTATATAAATAATGTGAAATAACTGAAATTTTTAGTAAGAGTTTTAGTAAATTTAGTTATTTTCTAAATGATTTGATTGAAGAGATATTA
>WJSH01010274.1:0-16443 GCA_009757365.2 Lepidium campestre | reverse complement strand
TCTCTCGATGACTCATTATCTTCTCTGCTGATTTCGCCAAGTAAGTGAAGTAATCCGTCATAATCTTCTCACGATACTCCTTCTTACATGTCAAATGAAAGTACCTAAACACACCAAACATATCAGAACAAACAAATTCAAGAAGTTAAGTGATAAAGAAAATAAAGAGTTGTTCGTACCGTTTCTCCGGGAGATACTTCTTAGTTTCAACAGAGTGAAGAGTCCACTCAAGATGAATTCCTTCATACTCATCAACGATCTTTGTGTTAACAGGGATCCCTAGTTTCGGCTCAGCAGCTGGATTCTTAAGATTACTCGAACCCACTAAGAGTTTTCCAGTGGAAAGTCCGGCGAGACGAGTCGGTAAGTAAACTTCAGCCGCACGGAACGTTTGGTTCTCGACAAACTCCCACCTTTGCTCAATCACAAATGTGAAACTCGATTGAAAGTAAGACGAGAAAAAGTCAACAACTTTCATTGCAACGTACTCTCTGATTCGCTTAGGCACAATCTCGTTCAAGATTGTACGAAAAAGCATCGTGATTGCAGAAAAAGATGTGTAAAGAGAGAAAACTGCAGAAACCGAAGGGACTTGACTATAAAGAGTCGCCATTTTTTGTAAGTGAAAGAAAGAAGAGGAAGATGAAAGAGTGAAAGAGTTTAGTGCTTATTATATAAAGAGTTTTGAGACAGATTAGTGAGCAAGAAAGATTGAATTTTTATTTAATTTTTAATTCCAAACAATAAAAAGTTTTGATTTTTAACATTTATTAATCAGAAAAAAAGATTGAATTTTCGTGGAAAGTGTAAGCAAACTTAGGTGGTAAGCTCCAAGCATGTATGAATGAGAGAAAGTGGAAAACGTCACTTGGGTCAAGAGCGAAAAAGACAATGCTAGTCAACATCACAATAGACTTTATGACAAATCAGAATTTGTTTCATGTATCTATACAGGATTATATTTGTTTGCAAAAACTTTATTTTATATTAATATATTCATAATTAATATTGTTATAATTAATATTGTTATAATTAATAATCTATTTATGCAAATTAACAAAGAATGATGTCGTAGACTCGTAGTAGAAAGTGATTAGGTCAGAGGCGTGCACATATAATATGATTTGTTTAATAGATTGTGATGAATATGGGTTTTGGAGGGTTTCCAAAAGCTATAGATTCTCTTTGTATTACAAAATAATATACAATAATCTACCCACCATAATAGTTTCTATTGTTTGAATATTACACATTATGTAATTGAATAAGTTTCTAAAGTTTTCTCGACTTCGTTGTAACAAATTTGATTTTTGTGAGTGTAGAAGCCTAAATTTTCTTTTATGAGATACTTTAATTCGTCATATGAGGATTTGTTCTAATTTGGTTTCTGCATTGTGATACTAAGTTCTATTACTTTAAGATAGTAATTTTTAGAGTTTTAGTTTACTTTAGATCTTTCTATTTCCGGTTCTATTGTTGTTTCAGTAACTTCAATTCCAATATTTCAGTTTTTTATGTTGTAGTTTTACCTTGGATTTCTTAATATTTTACTCGTACAAAAGAAGTTGAGGAGAAAATATTTGCACTCGTTAACAAAAAAAAATATAATATACGATCTTTTTATTTTTATCAACAATTAGAACCATTAGATCGACAAGACTCACTACTTGGTGTCAAACTAGATTAGTAGTAAGCTAACTAAGGCACATGCTTCTTGATATAATATACAATCTAGTCTAATATATAATAAAAAATAACTTAAAAAAACTGAAATTGTGAAAATATCATTTCAGTAATTAACTTTTTCAATAATTTAACATAATTTGGTCTCGTGTATATAATTTGGGTTATATATAAGTGTTATTATTCTCACAACTATGTTTGTTGTGTGGCACGATTGAGTTAGTTTCATTGATTGAAGATTTCTCTTGTTATCCTTATTTGACACGATTTGAATCTTTTCCCAGAGTCAAATATATTTGGCCACTTGTAAACGCTTGAAGTAGTATACAAAATCCGGATACGGTTGGATACTAAACAACAAAACAACTACTGGCAATGTAAGAATTAAGACCAAAAAGAAAGTTGTGATAAATGTATCTAAACTGTTACACGCAAGGAAAATAAGTGGAAGCTGATGTGTAAATGAAATTGAATGAACCAAACTGGTCGGTTTCAATGAAAGAAAAAAAGAAATATAATAAATTAACATAAAAAGGACTTGTTGGCCAAGTAAGAAAAGATTCTCAATGGAGGGTTGTAAATTGTTTGATTTTTGTATTTTTATATATAAATATTATTTTGGTAGACCAATGTTTGGAGTCATGCACATGCCAAATCAATCAAAAGATGTATTGTTAGAATTAATGCTACCAAATGTTATAATTATTGACTTAGATTTGAATGTTGGTCTTTGTCTCAAATTTTGGTTTTGGTTTATTGCTAAAGTAGCAATTTATCGAATTAAATTGGACAAAAAAAGCCTATTTAAGTTTCATTTAGAGATATTCGGTTTTGAGTTTTAATCTTTTATATAATTGTCAACATTTTATATCAATGATTTTTTTAATAGAATTTTGTAACAACAGAATACAATAAGTATATAAAGAATGATTTAAATAACAATTACTCTGAATATTAGAACAAAACAAATAAAATTCAGTCTAAAGCATTGTGGTCAGGTGATAAGGGACGAGTCCGAGGTGTTATCACGTTTGCGGGTTCAATTCTCCTAATACTCGAAACTAAGTCACAATTCTTTTATACACCCTATACGGATACAGACCCGACTCGTGGAGGAAGCTGGGGAATGACTAGTTTCTGGCCCCAAAAATATAAGAAATTTTTTTGACCCCAAAATATAAAATGGTTTCCTTTAGTGTAGTGGTGTATGTATCCTTGGAAAATTGATTAAGGTTTGTGTTTAAATCGTAACTACAACTCTTTTTTTCCTTTTTTCGTCACTCTTTTTTCTTTTTTTCTAATTAATAGACAATGTTTTTATTGGTTAAGCTAATTTTTTTTAATAAAAATAAAGCAACCCTATTTTTTTTCTTTGCTTCTAGCCTTCAAAAATTCAGAACCGACACTGCACGAATATATAGTGGCGGAGCCAAAATTTTGATCTATGGGGTCAAAGTAATATTTTTTTTAAAAGCATGTCGTACACTCATATTTTTTCTGGAAATTTGTACCACTATTTCATTAGTTACATTGTCAAGTTTCTGTTTTTCAATAAAATAAACTACACTATCACTAAAAAATGTGTTATTAATAAGATTACGCAATTTCGTCTTTAGAATATACATTATAGAAAAATATTTTTCTACAGTTGTTGTCACATCATGTAGAATCAGAATTAGTTTTGTATTGAGTTAAAGTGTTTTTCATTAGGTTAGAGTTGAATAAATATTTGATGGGTGTCAAAAAAAATTTAGAGAGGGGTCAATATTTAAAAAATTAATACATACAAATAGATTTTAAAAAATCCATGGGTGTCATATGACACCCCTCTCGTCTAAATGCTTCCGTCACTGTGGATATGAGTTCATGCTTTCAGCTCATTTGAATACTCGGAGGTGATAGTTTATTTGTAGGTTGCACAATTCCCATGAGAATAGTCTAAACCCCTCCCACAAAACTTGAGAACTCCTGGGTTAGCAAGAAAATAACTAAAATCCACCTATTTCCTTAAAGGTAAATAAAAATTCTTAAAAACCTAGCCAAGAAATTGGAATCAAAACAAAAATGTTTTACCTATAAACACTTTAATTTATATTAAAGATTAAAGAATCATCAAGATAATGGAAAAAGGCTAAATAATATTCTTTTAGTGCTGCTAGTTCTCATTATCGTAGAAGTAATTGGTTGCTAATCAGAGGCATTATCATACATCATTGGACTTTACTTCTGAACTTTATTATAAAGTTCTTATTTATTGAAAGAAAAGTTTCAATCAAGTTGGTCACCAAATCAGGCTTTTAATACCACTCAAACAAACAATTTAGTTTAATTTGCAGCCAATATAAAAAGAAAAATATCAAATAGTCAGTTTATTGAAATGATTGAAAAAAATCATCAATTTTTCATTTACAAGTTTTAAACCTGCAACTTATATTGATTTCTAGTTTTAATATTTAATTTTGTTGATTGAGCTAAATTAACCACGTCGTTAAATGTTTTAACACAATAACAGAATGTATTCCAAAATCAGATCCTCATCTCAAATATCATATTCACTTTTTGCATCTCTCATAACTCTCTAAATATATATTGTGTTAATACATTTAGTGATAGTGTTAACTTAATTCGATCAGCAAAAGTTAGAGATTAAATTTGAATATCTATAAAAATTAAAGGTTTAAGGTGTTTCAATGAAAGAAGTGTTATAATAGCAAAATCATAAAGACTAAGATCGGTATAAAAACCTGATTAGACTGGTGAGATTTTCAGACTTCTGGAGAGATGATTCTAGAGAAATGTTGAGAGAAAATTGAATTTTGAAATGAATTCTAACTATTAATATATAGTAGTTTACAAGGGGTCCACTTTATATATAAACTTGACACATATGGCAATGACTATTGATTTTCTTTGCTTCATCACTTTGACATTTGTTGATATTGGCAATGACTAATGTTTGAACTTGCCATATGTCAAGTTTATAACACTTCCCCTTGGCACCACTGTCACTATTCCTTCTTTTGCTATGTTTTTATCGTATTTTGTTGCCTCGTTAAAAATATTTCCTTGGAATATCCAACGGAAAAAACATAGGAAGGAAAAAAGAGTGCAACGACGCAAAGTCCCCTTGAAATGATGGATATAATCTTCTCTTCAAAAATTCTATAGGTGCCGCATCACGATGTTATGAACATGTTTTAGAATGTTGTAGTGGAAGCGCATTTGTGAATAGATCAGATGCATTGTCAGTTGAACGAATATATTAGATATCCACATCTTGATTTTTTTTTGAGTTCTCGCGTGCAAGAGGATATACTTTTTTGGGGGAATATCATTTTTTCGATCGCTCTTGATATAACTTTCTTTGAGTTTAGCGACACATGCAACATTATCTTTAAACAATTTTGTTGACTCCTTCTTTATAATTATTCTATTTTCTTCTTGTGTGTGTGGAGTCATAGATCTGAGCCAATCACATTCTCTACATGTTTCATGCAGTGAAATTGTTTCTGCATGATTTGAAGAACTAGAGACTAGAGTCTGCTTTTGGTAACGCAAAAAAATTGTTTTACCTCCAACTGTAAAAACATATCTTGTTTACAATCTGGGTTTATGTGGATCTGATAAATAATATGTATATGCAAAACCAACTAAATCGAAGTTGGAGTTTCTATGATATAATAATCTCAAGTCAATTGTTTCTTGGAGATAATGAAAAATATATTTTATTTCATTATAGTGTCGGTGCGTAGGAGATGAACTATTTCTTGCGAGCAGATTGGTAGCAAATGCTATACCTGGTCGGCTACAATTTGCAAGATACATAAGTCCACCAATAACGCTCATATAAGGTATTTCATGACCTAATAATTCTATGTTATCTTCACAAGGTCGGAATAGATCATTGTCAATACCAAGTGATCTATTGAACATTGGAGTACTCAAAGAAGTCGCTTTATCCATGTAAAAACAGTTTTTTTTTTTGTCGTCAACGGCCAACAACCCAAATTTTTATTAAAATGCTCTAATGGGCTGAACATACATAAGGATTTATAACATGACCCATAAATAGTAAAGTCCAAGACCATAAGCTTGGTGCCACAAATTCATTACAAACGATGCCACGTGTTGGCCTATGAGGAGTCTTGGCATGCAATCGTCAGCGGTGGACTAGTATCGCCGCCAAAAATGCTTCATACCTCGTTAATTCGCTATGTGAAGAAGAGACTGATGTATTACCGCTGCAAAAGGATTGTGCCATCAGAAAAATTGCACAATACCCATTCTCTTCTTTAAGTCTCAACCAATTTCTCCCAGAAGCTTTGGCGGTCTAGATCTAACTTATTGATCTCGGTCTTCAACCATGGAGAGGCTCCTCCACATCAAGCAGTGGAAGCCTAAAAACGCGTAGAAACAAAGTAATCCAAATGAAAAGGAAGATAACCGGCAAACCACCGGAGAAATACCAAAGATTGACTTCGGATTTGTTATCGGATCAAATCGGAGCTTTGAGATCCAATGATGAACGAGGCTCACGAACTCCCTAAAGCATGGATGGTTGGAGAAGAGAGATAACAGTTGTTGATTCGCCGTAAGCCAGAAGGGTTGGATTATTCCTCTCTGAAAGGTTTGAAGGAGATAAGAGAGGAAACAAGGAAAAGCTCACCAGAAAACGTAGAGAGAAAACTCTCTCTCTAAAGAAGAGAAAGACCATGTAAAAGCGTTTTAAGATTTTTTTCGTATAATTTGATTGATGTATGAAAATTCTATTATGAAGATATTCGTTATGGAGCCCAAGACAAAAAAAATTATATCCAAGATATTTCATTTCGAACTCTTCTTTCGTATGAGTTCTTGCATCATTAATCTCTCTTTGAGTTTTAATTATGTTCTGGTCATGAACATGTACATCAATGATCACAAATCAAGATACCGATTTCTAAATAAATACACTAAGTCATATCGCATTGTTGGTATATCTTTTACTCAACAAATATTCACTTAAGCGATTATACCACATGCGTATGGATTATTTTAATATGTAAAGTGATCACTGTAATTTGAATGAACATATTTCTTTAGACTTTGAGTCTAATACTTATGGTATTTTTAATCATTCTGGGATTTTCATGAATATCTCATTATTAAGTGATCCAGATAAATATGTTATCACAACATCTATTAGAGGCACTTCTAGATTTTTTGATGCCGCTAAGCTCATCAAAAATCTGAAGGTAATTGCATATATTACTGGAGAATATTTTTCTTCGTAATCAATCCCCGGTATTTGAAAAATCCTTGGGCAAAGTCAGGCTTTATATCTTGTTACCTCATTTTTCTCGTTTATCTTTCGAACAAAAACCCATTTGTATCCAACGTGATTTACATGTTTCAGTGTTGTGATAATAGGTTCAAAAAAATTCTTTTATTGAGGAAGATTAATTCAATTTTCATGGTCATTTTTCATTTCTCCCAATCATATATAGTCTAGAATTCTAGTATAGACCTTGGATTTGGATCATCACTTTCATTATCGATTTCTTTAGATACATGAAATGAGAAAATTCCATCATTATCTTCTATTTTGGGCATAATTAATAGAAATCTTGTGTTTTCCCGTATCATTTTCGTCCTCATGACTTTTCTCTATATGTGGTTTTTCTAGACCTTTCTCATTCATTTTTTCTCCCAATTTTTTTCGGGAATTTTTATCTTATGATCCCATTGATCTTAACTATTCAGTTGAACTCTAGGTTTATTTGCTACTTTTCCATCAGTTTGTTCTTTCGGAACATTAACTCTTGATTAATGTTTGCGACAAATATATATGACTTTTTCACCACTTTTGGATCAGTGACCGAATCTGGTAATTGATTTGCTATATTTTTTATATGTACAACTTTTTGAACTTCTAGTTCACGTTGTTTCGTAGGGGATCTAGGTGCAATAACGACGATGTGCACAATGTAATATCTTTTGTAACTTTTGTAATTCATCCCCCTAACGCTGAAAATTCATCTTCATTAACTTGACAATCGGCAAAACGTGTTGTAAACATATTACCAATTTTTGGTTCAAGATACCGAATTATACTTGGTGACGTATACCCAATATATATTCTCAATCTCCTTTGTGGTCCCATTTTTGTTCTTTGTGATGGCGCTATGAGACATAAACCGTACACTCAAAAACACAAAGATGGGATACCTCTGGCTTTTGGCCAGATGCTAATTGTAATGGAGAATATTTATGATATGAATGTTGTTTATTTGAATTAGTGTTTCAGCATGCAAATTGCATGACTCCATATCGAAACTCAAAGTTTTGTTCTCAATATTAACTGTCCAACAATAATTTGCAACCGTTTAATACTTTAATTAAAAACTCAGTTATGTTATTTTGTGTGTGAACATGTGGGACTGGATGTTGAACATCAATTCCTAATGATATACAATAGTCATTGAAGGCTTGTGAAATGAATTCACTATTGTTATCAACCATTACTTTCCTTATTACATAGTCAGGAAATTGTGTTTAATACTTAATTATTTGGGCAATGAATCTTGTGAAAGCCATATTTTGTGTAGTCAATAGACACACATATTACTATCTACTAGATGCGTCAATCAATACCATAAAGTATTGAAATGGCCTGCATTGTGGGTAGATAGGCCAACATATATCACCATGTATTCTTTCTAAGAATATTGGAGATTCATTCCCAATTTTAGCTGGTGATGGCTGAATTATAAATTTTCCCAAGAGAACACGTATTACAAGATAATTCTCTCCATTGAAGAATCTTATGGTCTTTCAATGGATGACCGTTTGAATTTTCCATAATTTTTTGCATCATGACTGAACCAATGCCCTAAACGTTCATGCAGGAATATGAACGTACATGTAAACTTCGGGTTTACAGTAATATGTGATTCATTCATATTCATTTTTGTGCAATATATTCCGGAGGATAAAGTTGGGAACACTTCCAATATGTTTCTCTTCGAAATAATTGATGTAATGCAAAAATATTCTATACCATTTTTATCCATTGTTTCTATGTGATATCGATTTCTGCGGATATCTTTGAAACTTAACTAGTTTTTGTAAGATTTGGGGGAATATTATGCATCATTTATCTCAAATTTTGTTCCCATTGGCATTGAAAAACAAGCTCTTCCAGAGCCTATAATAATTTTGTATTACCAGATATAGTATTCACGCTTCCACCCGAACTTTATTTAAAGGGAAGATAAATAATTTTTATCTTTAAAGTGTTGTGTATATTGTAACACTGTCTGCTAGACATATATCTTCATTATCTTTTTCAAATTTCAACATTTTTTGTTTATAAAAAGTGCATTAATATAACAAAATAAACTTTATATTACAAAAACAACTATCAAAGCATAAATAAACATTAATTTTTTTTTGCGTTTTTATTATGCAGAAATATTAATAGATATAACTATTATGTCATATCTTCTTTACGAAGATCTTATTCGTTTTGCTTTTCGTTGATATCTTCAGTATTAACGATAAAATTTGATATATCGAGATTTGTATAATAATTAATACCATCGAAAAATGTCCATATTCACCATTGATGAAGTTGGTTGTATCTTCATTTTCTTTCATCTCTTGCAATTTTTTATACATATCGGTCAAATGTTATGGCATATCGGTCAAATGCCCTTTTATTCCGCATCTGTAGCAAGTATTCTTATGTTGTTTATTACCAACTTCATTTGCTTTGGACCTTTTATTATTTCCTTCAGAATTATAATCATTTGGACAAAACTTTTTTTTTCCATGTCCACATCCACATCCACGTCCATGACTTCCTTGTACATGACCATGATCATTACCTCGACCGAGTCCACGTCCAGAGTAATCATTATAATTGGATGATGCAACATTCGCTTGTGGGAATAATGCCGATTCAGTAGGACGAGATTGATGATTTAATACCACAACTTTATTATTTTCTTCGGCTACCAAAAGAACTTGCATTAATTGTGAATACTTTGTGTATCTATTTACACGGTTTTTTGATCATATCATAATCGTTTATCTTCTCTCCACATAAAATTATCGTGGAAGTATTTCTGAATAAAGCGAAATTATATTCACTAACACTTTTGTAATCTTAGAACCAGAGGTTCAACCACTCATGTTTGGCTTTTGGTAAGATCACAGATATATGGTGATCAATCCTATCTTTGAGTGATTGCCAAAAATTTGCAGGATCTTTTTTGATGATATATTCATTTTTTAAATTATCATGGATGTGGTAGGATAAAAATATCAAGGCTTTTGTTTTTTTTCTTTCTGAAATCGTTTTCGACTTATCGATGGTATCAAGAAGCTCTAATCTTTTTAAATGCATCATTGCTGCTACTGCCCATCACATATAATTATTCTCAGGTATATCAAGGGCATGTATCTCGAGTTTCATCAAATTTGACATGATAAATATATAATATGATAATATATTAATTATAAATCTAGTAATAATTCAATTTCAATATCAAGTAATTTTATATGGGAACCTAGTTACTCATATTAAGGCCGCAAACCAAAAATAACAATAATTAAATTTATTTTAAATGAGCATTATTCAGCATATAAATTAAATTTAAACGAACATTTTAACAACATTTAAATCTAAACGACCATTATAACATTATTTAAATTTCAATGAGCATTATAACAATATTCAAATATTGAACCTATATATATTGAACTGAGTCACCCATTTTGAGGGTACATGGCCACCATTATAACAATATATAAATTTATATTTATATTGATCAAAAAATTATTGTGCTGATAACTTGTTATAAAAGCAAAATAATAATGACTAAGATCGGTATAAAAACTGTATTAAGCCGGCGAGACTTTCTGAATTTTATAGAGATGATTCTAGAAAGATGTGAAAGAGAAAACTTTTATTTATTAGATTTTAATGTGAATTTTAATTATTACATAACGTCATATACATAATAGTTTATAGTGGAGTCCATATTATATATAAACTTGACACATATGGCAATGACTATTGATTTTCTTTGTTTCGTTACTTTGACATTTGATGATTTTTTCAACTATTTTGTAAATTTTAGGTTTGTTTGATATTTTCTCCATATAAAAATTTGTATTTGAGATCTTTAAAAAATATTATAATAATAAACTTAGAGATGTTTTCTTTAAACTTTTAATCAAATAATAAAAATATTTGTTGACATCTTCTCATGTGGTTTAGATAGCCCACCTAATAGCTCTAATATCATGGATTCCATCATTTTCTACTATAGGTGTTAGTGGAAGCTTAAAAAATGTTTTAAAGAGTGATCTTTGAGGTATTGATTGGATTTTGTCAATTTAATTGTTGACAAAAAAACCAAGTAATAAATTATTTTATTTTATTATTTATTTAAAATTTAGAGTCAGTTGATTCTAATAATTACATTTACTCTGATGAAATAATTAGTTTTTTTTTTTGCTGTTACAAGTTGGAGTTTTATTTGTTTTGTCGAAATAGTTTGAGGTTTAAATTACGTCTACATTTTTTGCCAGATTTTTCAAAGTAAAACTGCAAAAAAGTAGTTTCTTCAGTTATATACGTTATTATGTAATTATTTTATAATACTCATCATGTTTTATTATTAGCGATCAGTTTTTGCACTAAAGAAAAAATCTTACAAAGAAGAAATCGAGACACTCATTTGATTTTCCTCACTTATTTGAAATCGTCTGGTTTTCCACTCTCCCTCCTCTCTCGACATTTCAGTAAAACCCTAGACGTCAAAAACAACAAGTCTCCGATCTCCTTTTCCGGCGTGCGGTGGTTCTCACCGCCGCCGGAAAAAGGACCCTCATTGTCTCTTTTTCCTCCCACGGCTGCTAGATCTGCGAGATTTTAGAGATGTCCCTTGTGTTCGGATTTTGCTCTGCTCCTTCATTGTATTTAGCGACGGTTGTGGGTGGATTTCCGGGAGTATTTCGCCGTGTTTCTTCTCTTGCCTTCCATTCTTTCTGTCCTTTGGGGTCGAGGACAGGTTTGGATTGCTCGATTGACGCTTCTCGGTCTCTAATCTCTCAGTCTCTTCTTTTCTCGTCGAATTGCTCATGAATCCGGTCTTCTGAAGGTTTGTTGGGTTGGTGCTCGCTCTAATCTGAGGCTTGAGGATGGCTCAGGTTCGGTTAAAGTCCTTCTCCTCTTTCTTTTTTCTGGTTTCTGAGTAGTGCTAGGTCGTAGTTAGAGTTGGTGGTTGCTCCGCTTCATTGGTCTTCTCCCTCGTTTAGATTGAGCTTGTGTTCTCCTCTGTGTAAGTTTCGGAATAGTCTCTTTAGGCCTGCCTGTTTCTCGCCGGGTTTAGTGTTGGTATGCTCCAAGCTCTGCTTTGACGTATCTCTCGCTTCTTCGAGCGTGTATTGGCTAGTCTATGAGGCTCTTCTTTGTTCTTTAGCGTGGTTTGGCTGAATGCAATCTGCTGGAGTTTTGGACCTAAGGTTTCGAGTTGGGGGTTGGTCACTGGCTGGTTTTGATTACTAGGCTGGTGGTGGTGTTGCGTTCTCTTGTTGGGTCTCGGATGTAACTTGTTCGTTGGTGTGATGCCTTCCACGGCCGGTTGTGTATCATTTCGGCACAAGTCTCGTTCTGCCTTATGCGTTTCTGGCCGCCTTCCTCTTCTCATCGTGTCCGTTCATCGGCCCCTCCTTTGGTCTCTTCTCTCGGTCTAGTTCCTGTCTTCTGTCTCTGTATCCTTACTGTATCCTTTCTCTTTAGTTTGCTTTCTATTTCCACTCTTTTGCTTGCTAATGTTTATTCCTATTGTTGTAACTCTTTCCATTGTTCTAATAGAAAGCCCTTTATCAAAAAAAAAAAAATCATGTTTTATTATTTTATAATTAAAAACATAAAATAATTCATTTTATGTACAAATGGTCTAAAGGATTGACTCCGTCATCCAGTTTGCGTTTTAGATCTGATTTAAGAAAATTGAAAGCAATGTTTTTTTTTTTTAATAATTTTTTTAATATATAATGTGACTGAGAACAATGTTTTTGCCAAGTTTAACATTGACGTAGTCAAAAGAATACGAGACTTTAGAAGTCTAAAGATAGTGCTATTTTTAGCCATTGAAACGTGTTGCACCTTCTTGTGAAGTCAATAGGAAGGCGAAGGAGATAGTACCTTAGAGATCCCCTCGGCCATTGGGATATAAATTCTTTCCTAGCCATTCGATCAAGTGGGTGAAAAACCAATTCGTCAGTCCTCATAGTTTGAATGGCTTCAGCAACATCTGTGGCAAGCCCATGCACCAGGAACTCGTACCATGAAGGAGCAGGACGGACACGCGAAAGACTCACGGAGCGCTCCCCCAGGGATCCCCATTGAGCAGAGGGCTCTCCCTCAGTCTGAGAGATCCAACTTGTCATTAACAGCGGGGTGGTCGCCCTGCGCCACCAGTGGAAGCAAAGGAACGCGCTCACTTCTAGGCTCATCGTCGTCGCGCTCATCCCCACTCATACAAGAATGCAAGAGAAACATATCATATCAGATGTGAGTTTGGATATGATCTCTCAATTCGGAGGGCGACGAACTAATGGAACATCACTCTCTATCTCAGAATGTTCTCCGGCAGCAGAACCTTAACGCAAACAAGGATAAGATTCATGATTGGAACCTTTCCAAAAGTATAAAAAAATAGATATGGAGGAAAGATAGATCATCTACCAGATTCCGCATAGGCCTGAGCTTCAGAGGAAGACTCAGAGGCAGCATGAGCAACCACTTCCCGGGTACGAAGATAATGATCCCAGTGAAAAACCAAATAATCTTTTACACTACTGTGTGTAAAGGAATCTCACAGACAACCCCTCTTCAAGACGGATTCGACAGCTCCAAAATTGTCAACTGGATCCAAGGGGGATGCAACTGCAAAACAAAATGACAGCATGAGAGAACGACATTTTAGATGACAAAAATTACAAAGCAAAATGTTAATCTAGTCACAAAACGCGGCCTAACCAGCGGCATCCCTCCAGGGCTTACGCAACCCTCCAAAAGCAATCCCATCCTTCCACCTAAAAAAGAAGTAATGACCCTTCCAGAAGGGGTATTTTTCAGGGATCCCATCGATCACACGTTTCCCCGGCTTGGGCAACAAATAAAAGAAGTTTATATATGACTTCACGACATAGAGACCCAAGAGATGACTCACAATAAACTCGATGCCCTCCTCAACAGCGCGAGTATACATCCCCAGAACCACCCGAACAAAAGAATGGCACAACTGAGACACAAAAAGATCAAGTCCATTGATGACCAGAGAAAGCACTCTGGGGATGGGGAAATTAAGCGCGCATCTTTCAAAAAAGATGGCGTAAGTGCAAAACCACTAATAAGGAGCTTCCTCCAGAGAACGACCATACGGAGCCTCTAGCGCCACAAATATGATGCCCAGTTCGCGCTGCCACCAATCCAGGCCCTCATTAGTAAAAGTTGATCGTTAATGCAGGACATAACTTTTGCCCACCGCATTGGGAAGCTTTTCCCTAGTAGCCCCAAGGTTGACCAAGAACACGCATACTTATATTCTCTCTGTGCCTTTTTCTATTTTTAATTATCTATTTTAAGACTATTGAGCTTTTGTTGGGTTTATTTGAATAAGGCCTTAGGGTCATGTGTTTTGGGCTTAAGTTGTGAAAGGCCCCTTGCTTTTTAAGGTTCAATTTCGTGGGTCCATTAAAGAGATAAGGAAGTCTGATCAATTTAGGAACTTTTTTTTATTTATTTAGGGATTTTCAATTTTGTTAGTTTTCATTTTATTTAAGTTTCCTAGTAAGATCTCGACCCATTAGGTTTTTAGGGTATTCCTCAGGGAATCCACTATAAATATGTAACCCCTTGCTTCATTAATAAACAGAGAGAAAGAAATTTAGCATCGTTGCTCGTGTGAGAGGATCACAAACTCTAGCCGTCGTTGAGCTTTTCTCCCACGCATGGAAGCCTAACAAGAGTGAACTTCGAGTTCTTCTTGTTGGTAGGATTCAGGAGGCTTTATTCAATTCGCCTTCAGAATCATATATACCATTGCCGCCGCCTTCTTCATCACCACCACCATCCACCGTCGCCGTCTTCTCACAGCCGTCATAAACCCTAGTTCCACTGCCACCTCTTTCTTTGCTTCTGCCGCCGTCTTGTGCTGCCTCTAGAGATCAGAGACCCTAATCTCTTTTGTGCGCTACACCAAAAAACTTCCAAGAATTGCAAGAGGAAAGTGAGAGAAAGAAGTTACCTTTGAAATTGCGGTTACGAAAAAACCAAAATGCGGTAGAAGCAAGGAAATAACTCCTCAAATGCAGTGGTTGAGAAGCGATATGAAGCGTCCAAATCCAATGAGTATCCCGAGAACAGAGAGAGAAGAAGTAAAGGCGATGCAACGTTAAACGTCAGGGTCGATAAAAGGATCGGAGTAGGCCCAACAAGAGCGCTTTCTAATAATCGCAGAAACTGTTCATTAGGGCCCTCGTTAAGGACTGAAGCCCAGTTCGCTTGAATAGCGGCTCGTTGTGAGGCGAAAACACAACAAGGAACCCAGCCAAGAGCGCTGAGCCAAAACAAAAAAAGGCCAATGAGGCCCAAGAGCTAAAAGGCCAGAGAGGCCCGGAGATAAAAATGCCGGAAATGCTCCAAAAACTAAAAGGCCAGAGGGGCCTCAAAAATTAAGAGGCCAGCAAGGCCCAAAAACGAGTAACCAAAAATCGGTGCTCGCGCGTTCAGCTACTTAATGGATGCATACGAAAATAAAAAGGTCAGAAATGCCTAAAGCGAGTAACCAAAAACAAGTGGTCGCACGTTCATCTATTCAACAGACACATCAAAAGAAACCACAAGTCAAATCAAAGAAAACGAAAAAGGCCAAAGCGCCCTCAAAGTGAATTTGCCGTAAAGGCAACAAAAGACAAATAAAAATAAAAATAATCAGTCGATCCGGCGACCACCAGACCCCTCAGCCGGAGTATCACTGGAACTTGACTTGAAGGAGGCATGATCAGTGCTGGCGCGTCCTTCTATGGGCGAGGAATCCCGAGGTTGTGGATGTCAAGGTCAGGCACCGCGATATGCGAGCCAAAATTCCTGCCACCAACCGGTTTTGCTCAAGCTCTTCTTCTTCGGCCTCGGAGATCGGACCAACGCGTAAACGCCTAATCATCTCCACAAGAGCTTCGCCTATCGCATGCAGCTGTGAGCACTTCATCTCTTCCACTTTCTTATCATAAATCACCTTGGCTCTCTGCAGCGCTCCCTAGAATTGCTCAACCAGTGAGGCTTCAATAGCTTTGACAGCTCGGTTGACCTCATCCTTGTGAGCAGCGCTCATTTGCTTCATTTCTTTCTCAAGACGAGCGACCTTTTTCAAGTCAGAAAGACCTTTGGAAGACATGGCCAATATCTCTCCCTAGAGCGCGGTGATCTCAGCCCCCCTTTTTTCGTCGCGCTAACTTAAAAGAGAAAGACTGGCAGCAAGCTCAGCAATAGAACGACTATCGCCTCTAGGGGACGGAGTGGCGGAAGCAGCGGTGGCAATTACGGTGCAACAACCCTCATAATTACCGACCAAATGGGCAGTAAGTCCGACGACCTAACCAAAGGGAAATTAAATGGCCAAGAGAAGGACCTACAAGAAAATGTAGAAGGGGACAGCCCAGGTCAACCATTGCCTCCTCACATATAAGAAAGACGTACGA
>WJSH01010273.1:0-16375 GCA_009757365.2 Lepidium campestre | reverse complement strand
AAAACTCTTATGGCAAATACTTTGAATCAAAACAAATCTTGTATTTGACTACCCGCGGGTCAGAAATATAAATTAAATATAGTTTCATACAAACCGCTTAAACAATCTTTAAAGAAGACAATTTATTAGACATAATAAAATATATAATCAACGATTTAGAAAGACTTAAGGCAAAGACTGAGCTGAAAATGGGAAAATAACAATTTTTAACCCGAACTATTTGCATTGTGCGTTTTCATACACGAATTATAGCACCATGCATAAACATACATGAACAAATCAAAAGTTCGAATTTACTACCTAAACTTTCTAATATATGCCGAATTCAACTTTGACTTTAACGGTGTTAGTCAACAGTTAAATATGGGCTAGATTAAACAAAAAAATTGTATTTTTCAATCCAAACTATTAGTATCATGTGTTCTCATACACGAACTATAAAAGTATGCATAACATACACGAAAAAATTACTAAAAACAAAAACAAAATTAAACTAGAAAAATCCAAAATATCACCTCACTTATATATATATATATATATATATTTTATGAAATTCCTAAATAAATTTATTCGACAATATATAAAATCTAGTTTTATATTCTATATGTTGATCATAATTTTAAAATCTACATACATATAACAAGGTTAGGGGTGTTTAAACTAGGCAGACTAGTTTTAGTTCAAAATATTTAGATTTTGAGTTGTTCGTTAAAGAAAATTAATTATTAAACTAGATTCATGCCCAAATTAAACACTTCTAGTCTTGTTAGATGAATGCATATTTTTAAATCTTTTTATCAATATGTAAAATTAAAAAAATAGAGATTTTATGCACAATTTTCATATCGCATTGTCAAATAAGGTAATTTCAACACTCTTAGTCTTGTTAGGTAGATGTAGTTTTTTTTAACTGTTATCAAGATATCAAATTAAAAATTTAGATTTTACATTTAAATTATCTTTTTCAAATATTGAGTTGATTTAGAGATTTTATATATAAAGAAAGAGTAAAGGTTAGGTGATATTTTTTGGATTTTTTAGTTTTGTTTTTAGTAACTTTTGCATGTATGTTTATGCATGTTGTTATAGTTTGTGTATGAAAACGCATGATATTTGATATTTTGGGTTGAAAAATGCTTTGTTTTGTTTAATCTAGCTCATATTTAACTGTTGACTAATACCATTAAAGTCGAAGTTGAATTTGGCATATATTAGAAAGTTTATGTAGTAAATTTGAATTTTTAATTTGTTCGTGTATGAATATGCATGGTGGTATAATTCGTGTATGAAAACGCACAATGCAAATAGTTTAGGTTGAAAAAGACTATTTTCCCGCTGAAAAATGATTCTAACTCCGGACTTAAAATTTTTTAAGGCAAAGAATTGTTAGAAGTAAACACAACCAAAGGTTTAACGAGATTTAAAGACAGTCCTACAAAAACAGAATTAATTCAAAAACAGAGTTCGTACTACACGACTACATTAGTCTTAAGACAAAGAATACGAATTGAACACAGACTCTGTAATTTTGGACCTACTACCCACGACTTATAGAAGTGTTAAGACAAAGATTTTGAATCAGATATGTTGGAGGTGGGCCTTCGCCCTCTCTAGCCTGCTAGGATCCATTACCTGTCCAATAAGTATGGCCTTGACAGAAATGGACCTTAGACAAGGGCCCATTTGGTCTGGAAGTACGATGATGCATTAATTGCATGCAAGAGCCGTCCTTGAAATCGTCTGACACCTGCGGCCAATGACAAGAAGGAACGCGTCATCAGCAGACTTACAAACAATGGTGCAAGGGCAAAAGGAAACCTTACAAAATAGCCGATGATGCAAGCATTAAACTTTGCGCGAAGTACTTTATTACGAATTGGAACTCATCGCCGACCTTCAGCTTTACCAACCATACTTTCTGCAAAACACCCTGCACCAAGCGACCATGTTTGCGTAAACCGATGAGGAAAAGGCAACAAAAGCCAAAAGATACTAGACAAAAGAAAGAAGGCGGCAACACCAAAGGAAACCATGCACGATAAATACTACAAACCGTGTCAGCATTACGACCAAAAATACAAATATGACAAAGGAAAGAAGGTAGTTACTTTCCCAGTCAGCAGCTCGGCCGATGAACGAGTTCAGCCTCAACAGCCCTGGGTTCCTGCAAACAAGTGGTATCGAGAGAAAAAGTCATATTGTGAATATCCCAAAAGGCTTGGGCATGCCACATCTCAATATCGTTGGCTACAAGAATTCTTCCTCGCTAAATTCCAAAAAGTGAAAATCAAAGTCGCCGAACATAAACAGCGCGTAGCGAATGAAAATTGGTCAGGAACTAACTCCCAACGTCTGCACTCAAGGTACATTGAATCCCGACGACCAAGCTATTTGTGGCAAGCCGACTTGACCAAGGAGCAACAAAATCACTGTTTTTCAAGCGTAGCACACATAGGAGATAAATCAAATGACAAGGTGATCACTTTCACCGTTGCTGGTGCAGCGGAAAAATCATATTATGGTTTCTGATCTAAAGAGGCAGCAACTAAAAGACAAAGAGGAGGTGGCGGAAGCAAAGAAGCGGCATCGGCGTGAATTAGGGTTACGGCAGCGGCGGTGAACTTGTTACGGCGGCGGCAGACGATGATGAAGAGAGGCAGCGGTGGTGGGATAGATAATTCTGAAAGCGAATTGAATCAAGCCTCTAGAATCCTACCAACAAAAAGAACTCAAGGTTCACTCTTGCTAGGCTTCCTCACGTTGGAGCAGAGCTCGACGACAGCTATGGTTTGTGATTTCTCACGTTAGCAAAAAGCTAGGGTTTTGTTTTCTGTAAATCTGACTTTGTTTATTAATGAAGCAAGGGGTTACATTATATAGAGAATTCCTTGATGAAACTCTAAAACCTAATGGCCCTAAGCCTTTCTATGAACCCTAATATAAATGTGGAACAATGATCATGCTTACTTAATCTTAATGGGCCAATCGAAAATGAGCCTCATAAAGAGTAAGGGTCTTTCACAAATTAGGCCCAAAACTAGGTTACTTGGATTAACCCTTAGGTTAACCTGTTTCACCCTAAAACAAATGACCCTAAGGCTTTATTATACCAAACCCAACAAAAAACCCAATTAATAAACTTAAATAATCATTAAAATAATAAATAAAATAGAAAAAGGCCCAGAGAGAGTAAAAGCTTGCGTGTTTTTGGACTAACCATGGTGTCATGCTGCACAAGATCCCTCCCAGTCAGAGAGATTCGACCCCAAATCATTAGCGATGCACAGGTCGGGTTCCTTCTTCTTCTTGCATGCATTAGCTAGCATCTTCATGCCAGCATCATTCTCGCCAATGCACATGATCTCGATCTCAGCAGACTAGTCTTCTCTGCTATTCCTGGCAGCTCCCTCCGGTAAGTCCAGCAACCTACTAGGATTTTCCTTTTCATGCGGCTTCTTCATGCTTTTCTTCTTCTTGGCCGCAACTCCTTGAGTTTGGTCCACACCTGCAATCTCAAACTCAATCGCTTGGCATTGACCACTAGACTTAGAAAGCAAGCCTATGTCATGCCCTTGTACACACATTTCAGACGGAGGAGTGAAGGATCAAACACAGTTGTGGCGGCATCACACTCGGCTTGTGTCACGATCTTGTCACTTATAGCATCCTCGTGATCTCCTCACCGATCCTCCTCACTCTCGTAGACCCTTTTGTCTTCCACAAGTTCAGACTTATGAAAGTAGTGAACACCAAAGGTTTAAGAGGCTTGTTTGTCACACGACTCTTCAGGGCACAAGGACCTTCCAAACAACAATGAAATTGCTGAAGGTTGGTGCACATAGTCCGGCTTTGATGATTCCGTGTGCGTATCTCCACTCACGTCATCCTTACTTTGCTGGTTCAACAACTAAACAAAGTCACTCCTCTTAACAATCATGAGCAGGGGCTGATCGAGATCACCATCATGTAGCCATGGAAGTGTCACATCTTCACGATCGAAGGGAGGTGAAGCCTTCGGTCTCTCGGGTGGAGTAGTCTCACCCTCAGCAGGCTGGAGTGGATACGAAGCTCCCTCATTAACTTTAAGGCCGTATACGGTCTCCACGGCTTTAGTAACATTGAGCACTTCTTTGCTCTTGAAGATCTGTTTGTCCTCTTCATGTTATATGCCGACATCATCACACAGAAGAAGAGCAAGAGAATCACACAAACCTTTTGATTCTCTGGCAGGAAATGAGCCTTGCGCTTCACGCTCTCATCTCCTTCAGCAAGTCTGAAGGCTTGCAGCACATGGATATGTCTCCCAGTCTTTAAAGGCAAGTCACGGGGAGATGGTTCAACCATGGTAAGGGGCGCTGGCAAAGAAGCTTCTATAGCTTCTATTGGCACAACACCGATGGGTACTTCTTCACTTTTGAGCACCCTCTTATTTTCTTTAAGCTTGATCATAAAGGCATCATTCACAACACTAGAATCACACAAGACCTGTGACTCCTCACCAAGTAATGGCTCTTGGCGATTTGGTTTCTTGCGCACCACGTACGTATAATCTTCAGCAAGTCCAGAGACTTGTGGTGCACGAATCTGTCTCCTAAGCATAAAGGACAGTGCAAGAGGAGTAGAATCAACCCCGGCATGGTTGAGGTCATTGGCTTGAGTGACAACAAACGGCGTGCATGGCGACAACATCATGGACACATCATTGTAGATAGGTGTGGTGGTCAAGACATCAACGTGCGGCGGTGGGGCAGCTACCAACGCAAAACTTGTGTACTCCAGAGGTTCACAGTGAGACTTGTCATTCAAGCCATGAAGAGCGGCTAGAACACAAGATTCTTACAGAGCAAGTTGATTGATGACAAGATGCAAAGGAGCATCTTTGAAACCAACGAAAGAGATAGCAGACTCCCTCCGCGGTTTGAGCATAGTGTTCAAGGGTTGTGCTTCACAGCAAACACAAATCATCACCACAGACAGATCTGGTATGAAGATTCCAAGCCGAGATCTTATTCGGAAGATACAAACAGATCTAGGGTTTTTGTTTGTTACCTTGAGATGGATGACCAGGATTTGATCGAGCAGTAGAAGTCCATCAATGCGGCTCTGATACCTGATGGTGCAGCGCATAAATTAGGTTAGTGTTTCTGATCTCAAGAGACAACATCTATAAGACAAAGAGGCGGTGACAGAAGCAAAGAAGCGGCAACAACGTGAATTAGGGTTACAACGGCGGTGGCGAATTTGTGGCGGCAACGGACAATGCTGAAGCACGGCGGCGGCGGACGATGATGAAGAGCGGCGGCGGCAGTGGGATAGATGATTCTGAAGGAGAATTCAATCAAGCCTCTAGAATCCTACCAACAAGAAGAACTCAAGGTTCACTCTTGCTAGGCTTCCTCACGTGGGAGTAGAGCTCGGCGACGGCTAAGGTTTGTGATTTCTTACGTTAGCAAAAAGCTAGGGTTTTGTTTTCTGTAAATCTGACTTTGTTTATTAATGAAGCAAGGCGTTACATTATATAGAGAATCTCTGAGGAAACCCTAAAACCTAATGGGCCTAATCCTTTCTAAGAACCCTAAAATAAATGTTCAAAATGATCAGGCTTACTTAATCTTATTGGGCCAATCGAAATTGAGCCTCATAAAAAGAAATGGTCTTTCACAAATTAGGCCCAAAACTAGGCTACTTGGATTAAACCTTAGGTTAACCTGTTTCACCCTGAAACAAATGACCCTAAGGCCTTATTATATCAAACCTAACAAAAAACCCAATAAACTTAAATAATTATTAAAATAATAAATAAAATAAAAATGGCCCAGAGAGTAAAAGCTTGCGTGTTTTTAGACTAACCATGGTGCCATGCTGCACCAGCTGCCAAGGTCGAAGTCTTACACAAATCACACAACGTCCCAATGGTGGTCGAGCTCCGGGTCGAGCTCCGGGTCGCAGAATGCAACGTCATGCACATCCTCTGGACACAGGCAACACAGTCGACTTGATCTTAAAAGAAATTCTAGACAAAATGGCACTCTGGATGCCGACATTGAGTTCGCATTAGCGTCTCGGCCGCTCATGGTATTTGATAAAAACTCAATGATGACACTCGGGATAATGAAGTGGCCCATCTACCTTACCGGCGTGAAGAGCTGAATTCAATTCTTTATAGTAGACATGATGGTTATTTACAACATGATTCTCGGCATCCCCTAAAGACACGCTATGAAGGCGGTCGTGTCGACCTATTACTAATGTGTAAAATCCCCACCAAGCACGACATCTTCACCCTCTGTGACTGTCAGCGAATGGCACGAACATGCTTCATAGCCATGCACAAGCTACATAAATTTGTTGGCTGAGCGTGTATGATCGCCGTCGAAGCATGCACCTAGTGACTCATTACAAAATAACCCAAAGAAAGAGACTACAAAACAGGTCTGTCTTGACCCGCATCACCCAAAATGATGTGAGGGAATCGGCCTCGGACTTCTCGCTAATTTTGGTGCCAAGCCTCGGAACTTCTGTTAGCTTTTACGTTTGAAAGGGCTATATAAGACAGGCCCGAGATCGACCCAAAGATAATTAGTCACGAGCTCAACATCGATCCCACTTATCGACCAATCAACTAGATGAAGGGAAAACTTGGCCTGAGCGCACTGTAAATGACTAGATTAAGCGATTGACTAACCCTCTCTCACCGCGTTCAAATGCCCATAATGGTTAGCGAACCATGTCATCGTCAAAAAGAAGAATGGCAAGTGGAGAGTATGCAATGACTTCACCAACCTCAACAAAACATGTATGAATGAAAGTTTTCTACTGCCACACATAGACTGGTTTTCGAGGCCAATATAAGGAACGAGTTACTTTAATTCATGGACGCTTTCTCCCTCTCGCACGGTGTGAAAGCTATAGCCTCGGTTGAAGTCAGTGTCCTAAGCCTTCGTCAAAGAATATTCACCCAAGACAAAAATCTAAACCATAAAGTGCTCGTCGAGGGACCTCAACAACCTCAAAGAGTATCACGGCAAAGCTTGCATGCTCATCGAGAAATATCAGCAGCAAGTTCGCCAAAGGAGACCTCGTCTTGCGTAATGTTTTTGATAACACAGCTGAGCTCAACGCTGGGAAGCTTGGGGCTAACTGGAAGGCCCCTACATAATATCCAAGGTTTGCAAGCTCATTGTCTATGAACTGACCACCATTGGCAGGCGATACCTTTCAGAGAAGTTGGATATCCATCAACCTGTAATGTTTTTTCTATTAAGTACGATTTTCATGTAATATGAACTATGACTTGCTTGATCCTTGATCCTCGCATCAACAATACATGATAAGCTGAACAGAAGATTCACACCTAGAATACCTAAGTTTAAAAAGCCGATCATTCCACTCGCATCAGCATTACATGATAAGCTGAACACAAGTTTCACGCCTAGAATGCATAAAAAGTCGAGCATACAACCCGCATCGACATTACTTGACAAGCCAGTTGCAAGCTCTGCATCTAGAATGCCTAGGTCTAAAACTGGACACATTCAGACCGGAACGCCAAACACAAGATAACAAAACACATTGACAGGAAAAGTTGGTTTTGATAAAAACGCAACCGCGAGAGTAAAAAAAGTCATTTCAATGGCAACAAAGTCATTAAATTGAATATACTTTTCCCCAACATCAACACCTGAAACAAGGTCGTTGGCGGGTTGGACTATCATCATCATGTTCGCGTCCTCCAAACTCAGCACAAGGGGCATCATCAAGACTCCCCTTCTCAGCCCCAATCAGAAGCACTTCTCCGATTGATGTAAACGTTTTATTGAACAATCAAATAAATCAACAAACGCCAACAATTGTCATTGAAAGCATTTGAGGTTCGAAACCACAAGGAACTTAGATCTAACACATTAGCTATATTCGATTCTAACTTAAGCTAATAGCAATAGGTTTATTGAATCAAGACACTAACAACCTAACCTAAACACAAGAACTAAAAACAACTAAATTCAAGAACAAGAACAAAACAGAGCAACAAACTAAAACAGAGCAAACAAACACAAAACAGAGCAAGACAAAACAATGACTAACGAAAACAGAAACTAAATGGAAATAATGGATTTTTGGAAAGGTAATTGATCCTAAGGAAAGATAATCAAACCAAGTTTCTTAAGAACACAATAACAACCATCCTAGGGCATGAATAACAATGACTAGAACAACCCACTCTCATGGCATGGAACCCTTTATCAACTACTCAATCAAGCTAAACTTTCATTTGCCGATCAAACAGTCAACAAGCATTACCAAACAGATTCACTAAGACCAATAATCACCCTAACTACATCTCTCAATGGCTAGGGAAGAAAAGCTCACAAAAGGGTCATTCAAGAATTTCATCAAATACCTCTCGGGCAGAAAAACTCCTAACATCTAGATTTCAAATGGGCAAAATAAAACTAGCATTAAGAACACCCTAAGTGAATGAATCTAAGGATCTAACAACCTAAGCATCAAGATTTCATTACCAAACCCTAAGATATACCAAACCCTTAATCCATTGGTTCACTACTCAAACATCAAAGACATGAAATAAAACAAGCAAATAGACAAAAACATAATGAAAGAGAGAAGGAAGAAAGGATAAACAGTCTTTAACTGATGGGAGATGATGATCCTAAGATCACCATCCCCAAAGGGTCTCCAACTATTCTCCCTTTCAAAACTCTCGCAAGTGGATGCTAAAGATAGAAAATGGAATAATGATGTAAGATCTGTTCTGATCTCTTAAACATTAAGGTTTTAAATGAATAAAAACGGATCCAGGTTGACCCAAGACAAATTAGGTCAAACCCAACATTTTTTGGGGGTTGGCCGTGGTGTCAGGCTCCTAGGGTCGACCATGAGTGATTTCGTGAAGCTTCAAGTGGTGGCTGCGGCGTCGTGTGAATTTAGTCCACCTTGAGTGATATAAGATTCCTAGGTACTTCTACTTGGGAGTTCGATGGAGATTAGACAAAGGGTATCTAGGGAGAGCTTCCTTTGTGAAATCGATTGCTGGGGTTTGAAGTGGAGTTGGACGCAGCCACAAGGAGGGTGGTAAGCTCCTTGATAATGCAAGAACTCACTCTGGTTTCAAGGGGAAGCCTCACGAGAAACTAGAGAGAAGAGACAAGTTGCGGCTAGGGTTTGTAGCTCACAAACTTAGAGAAATTTGCACTTTATTAGTCAAATTGTGAAAAAGGTTACACAGCGGAAAGGGAACCTTATAAAGGGCCCTATCAGCTAGCCCTAATGCCTTGACTCAAGTAAAAAGTAAAAATACAAAAGTGCATAAGGTAAAATAAAAGTAAAACTTGAAAACTTGTACCAAACGGTACAAGTGAGCTCTCCTCCACAATTTAGAGGCTTAGCTCGACTCCATGGCCTTAATGGGCCTTATTAAAATACTTCGGACTCTAAGACTCATGACTCAATGGACCTATCTTGATGGACCTGCAAGAAATTCAAATAATCTCAAGAATGGACACTAAACGTACCTTAGAAGGTCGGAGAAGCGGCCATGCTACGTTCATTGGTTCTAGGCTCGAGCCATGCTCTATCTTGGTTCTCCATGAGGTCCATTTGTTCTTCTAAGTCACGTCCTTGAAGCTCAATGTCTTCGTGCTCCATAGAAGCTCCAATCGTTCCCACTTGCACAAGCATTTGCGTCTCGCGGCCGCGGCTTTGATTGAGTTTGATGCGGGATAGTTAAGCATCTTCAAACCCTTGATCTTGAGAGCTTCCTAAGGCATTAGTAATGGCTTCTCCAAGTCGTTCTCTCATCTTCTTAGCTCTGGCCCTTGTCATAGGTTTGTTTGGTTCGAGGCTTGGTACGATGACCATATCATTCCCTCCCGTTTGAAGAGGTTCCGTCCTCAGAACATCCTCTTCAACATCTGCATTATAAGGGGAGAGATCAGCTACATTGAAGCTCGTAGAAATGTTAGACTCACCTGGGAGCTCAAGACGGTACGCATTGTCATTGATCCTTGCTAGGACTTTGAATGGCCCATCTCCTCGCAGTGCGAGTTTAGATTTTCGCTTTGAAGGAAATCTTTTCGGCTTCATGTGTAGCCAGAACCAGTCTCCGGGCCCAAAGATCACAGCCTTTCTATTCTTGTCCTCGCACTCTTTGTTCTTGGCAGCTTGTTTCTCTAATCATTCCTTAACCTGCACATGTAACTTACGAATCTTCTTGGCCTTGGCATTAGCATCACGATCAAGATATGAATTAGAAGGTAAAGGTGAAAGGTCTAGAAGTGTAGCGGGATTAAAACCATAAACAACCTCAAAAGGAGTAGACTTAGAGGCGGAATGAGAGGCACGATTGTAAGCAAACTCAACAAAAGGTAAACAATCTAACCAACTATGCAAGTTCTTACCGACTGTGGCTCTAAGCAATGTTGCTAGAGTGCGGTTGACAACCTCGGTTTGGCCATCGGTTTAGGGATGGCACGTGGTGGAGAAGAGGAGTTTCGTGCCCAGCTTACGCCACAGAGTCCTCCAAAAGTGGCTCATAAATTTAGTATCACGGTCGAACACAATCGTCTTAGGTATTCCGTGAAGATACACTACCTCTTTGAAAAAGAGATCTGCGGTCTGTGACGCATCGTTGGTCTTGTTGCAAGGAATGTAGTGAGCCATCTTAGAGAAACGGTCCACCACCACAAAGATTGAATCCTTGTTCTTAACTTTTGGCAATCCTAAAATAAAGTTCATAGAAATATCCTCCCAAGGAGCATTAGGTATGGGTAAAGGTAAATAGAGACCATGAGGATGTAACCTAGATTTCGCTTTGAGGCATGTAACACATTATGCACATTGATGCTCCACATCTCTCTTGAGGTACGGCAAAAAAAAGTGATCTTTGACCACAAACAATGTCTTATCAACCCCGAAATGGCCCATGAGTCCTCCTCCATGAGCTTCTCTAAGTACTAGAACACGAATAGAGCCTTGAGGAATGCAAAGCCTCTTTTCTCGAAAGAGGTATCCTTCATGCTTGTAAAATACACCAAAAGCTCCTTTATCACACTCCTTGTAGATGTCGCCAAAGTCTTGATCTTCTGCATAAGATTCCTTGATGATTTTAAAGCCCAAAACCTTAGCATCCATAATGGTGATAAACGCATATCGCCTAGAAAGGGCGTCCGCCAAAACATTGTCTTTTCCCTTCTTGTAATTGATCACATAGGGGAAAGTCTCCACGAATTCAAGCCATCTAGCATGCATTTTCTTCAGGGTAGTTTGGCCCTTTAGGTGTTTCAAGGTCTCATGATCCGTGTGTATCACAAACTCCTTAGCAAGGAGGTAATGTTGCCAAACCTCTAACGATCTCACCAAGGCATATAGTTCCTTATCATAGGTTGGATAGTTGAGAGTCGCTTCACTCAATTTCTCACTAAAGTATGCTATTGGACGCTTGTCTTGAGTTAACACAGCTCCAATCCCTAAACCCGAAGCATCACACTCTACCTTAAATGTTTTCTCAAAGTTTGGTAGCGCTAGAACGGGCGCTTGAGTTAAACGTGTCTTGAGCTCGGCAAAGGCCTTCTTTTGCGTCTCCTTCCAAGAAAATGGTACATTCTTCTTGATCACTGAGGTAAGAGGGGCATCAATGATGCTGAAGTCCTTGACAAATCGACGGTAAAAGCTAGCTAGACCGTGGAAGCTCCTTACATGTCTGATACTTGTTGGAGTCGGCCACTCTTCTATAGCTTTGATCTTCTCTTGATCAACCCTAATACCCTGCGAACTCACAACAAATCCTAGAAATACAAGCTCATTAGTGCAGAAGGTGCACTTCTTGAGGTTAGCATAGAGGCCCTCTTGTCGAAGAGTCTCTAGAACTTTCCCAAGGTTCAATAAGTGATCTGATAGACTTGAACTATAAATTATGATATCATCAAAATAAACCACAACAAACTTACAGATGTAAGCCCTTAGGATGTGATTCATAAGTCTCATGAAAGTACTTGGAGCATTGGTTAAGCCAAAAGGCATCACTAACCTTCGTACAAACCTTGCTTGGTTTTGAAGGTCGTTTTCCACTCATCGCCTTCCTTCATTCAAACTTGATGGTAGCCACTCTTGAGATCGATCTTGGAAAAGATTATGGCTCTATGTAACTCATCTAACATGTCATCAAGGCGTGGAATTGGATGTCTATACTTGATGGTGATGTTGTTGATAGCACGACAATCCACACACATTCTCCAAGTCCCGTTCTTTTTTGGCACAAGTAACACCGGGTCCGCGAAAGGGCTTAAACTCTCACGGATATAACCTTTGGCCATGAGCTCTTGAACTTGCTTCTCAAGTTCCCTAGCTTCCTCAGGATTCATCCTATAGGCTGGTCTGTTGGGAAGGGCGGAACCGGGGACCAAGTCTATTTGGTGTTCAATGTCGCGATAAGGGGGTAAACCCAACAGAATGTCTTCGAGAAAGTCATCCTTGAACATTTCAATCAATTCAGCTATTTCCAGAGGTAAACCTGCACTAGACATTTCTAAACAAGCACTCTCCTTGAAGATCATTAGTAGCACGGTTTTTTAGAGAGTAGAGATTTTTCAACAACACTAGGTGTAACATAAAGAGAACTCTTACTTACCTTAGAAGACTGGCTTATTTTAACTCGTAAGTCATGGACTTGAGCCGGAGTGAGAGGGGCCAAGTTGCACTTGCGTTTGTCATGCGTAAAGGAGTAGAAGTTGGTCCTTCTGGCATGTGTGGTTTCCTTGTCAAATTTGCCAAGGCCGTCCGAGAAGGATGTGGCCGGCTTGCATGGGCACAACATCACATAGTAATTGACCATGGTACTTACTAATACTGAATGGTACCACGATTTGCTCAACAATCTTCAACTCAGATTGATTATTCAACCATCTCAATAGGTAAGGCCTCGGGTGCTTCGTAGTTGCGAGACCTAGCTGTTCAACCATAGAATTGCTAGGCACGTTAGTGCAAGAACCACTATCAATGATAAGACTACATACCTTATTTTTCACGGTGCATCGAGTATGAAAAATGTTTTCTCTTTGAGCCATTTCCTCGGGGTCAATCATAGCGCTTAAAGCTCGCCTTGTCATAAGCATCTCGCCCACATCGGGATACTCAACATCATCTTCTTGGGTCTCACCCACATCCATCTCATCTTGAGACTCATACTCTCCACCTTCCGTCACAATCATGGCTCTTCGATTTTGACAATCTTTGGCCATGTGTCCCCTACCTTGACATTTAAAACAAGTGATGTCACGAATTCTAGAGGTATTGGGAGTTCTATCAACCTCAGCTGGGTTGGCTTTGGAGGGTCCATGGTCTGGTTTCTCGTACCCAGACTCTATTTGCACACTCTTCGCCTTTTATGGCGGCTTGGCGGATACGGTTTGCCAATTTGATTGGTTTCTAGTTCGACTTGTGGCTGCGGCTTTGCTCTTGATATATTGTTCAGCTTGAGTGGCCAAGTGTAGAAGCTCTGCAAGATCATGATAAGGCTGCCTTTTCACCTTTCGAGCTATTCTTTCTTGAAGACCATCGAGAAATTGTGCCATAAGGTTCTCCTCGGATTCCTCGGTCTCTAATCGGTTTTGTAGTTGTTCAAACTCTTCAAAATACTCTTCCACGGATCTATTACCCTGCACCAACTTACGAAAACATTTCTGTAAGTCTCTATGGAAATAGGGAGGAACATAACTCTTCCGAAGGTTAAATTTTATTTCATTTCATGTGGTAACTTGATCGTAGTGGTGTCTTCTCCTTTCAGACACATCTCTGTCCCACCAAGATAGTGCATGCCCCATGAGTTGAGCTGCAGCAAAACTCACTCTCTTATGGTCAGCATAGTGATAACACTCAAAGATGTACTCAAGCCTCTTCTCCCAATCGAGATAGGCTTCCTGATCAACTCTTCCCGCAAAAGTTGGTGCGGTTAGTTTTGGGTCGAGGGATCTCAAGGGATCTTCTTGCTCACGTCCTCTGTGATGGGGATCACGTCCATGTCCTCTCTGCTGTCTAGGCTGTCCATGAGGATCTAGGTCAGGGTCGGGATCAATCGGAGCTTCAAAGTCAGGCCCATCATCCGCGTGTGGAGCTCTGGGTCTTGCTTGCGGGGGACGCGGTTCGAGACGCTCAAGGCGCGTTCCAAGTTGTTGAAGTTGATTTTGAATGTGAGCCAACGTCTCAGCTAGGCCAGGGACTGCTCATGTTGGTTCGCTCATACCTTCAATGATAAGACAACACAAGAAAAATCAATGTAGAGAAAAACAAAGAGATATGGAAAATTTTCCTTTTGCAAGGAATTGGAAAACTAGGCCGATATGCCAAAACTACTTCTCCTCCTTCCTAGAGATGCTAAGATGGTGAAAAATCTCTGCAACTCAAAGACCTGAGCCCTAGATGCACGTTCTAACCAACACAACACAACTAGCTACCCAATTCGAGATTCTACCACGTAAAGCACAATTCGATATATATATATTATTTTTTTTTTATTTTTTTTTTAACTTTTGAAACAACCTATGAATCTATGGATGAAGAACGAAAATATAAAGATAAAGGAGAGATACAACCTTGTAGGAAGCCTAGGCTTTGATACCAAAACGATATAAGATTCCTAGGTACTTCTACTTGGGAGTTCGATGAAGATTAGACAAAGGGTATCTTAGGAGAGCTTCCTTTGTGAAATTGATTGCTGGGGTTTGAAGTGGGGTTGAACGCAGCCACAAGGAGGGTGGTAAGCTCCTTGATAATGCAAGAACTCCCTCTGGTTTCAAGGGGAAGCCTCACAAGAAACTAGAGAGAAAAGACAAGTTGCGGCTAGGGTTTGTAGCTCACAAACTTAGAGAAATTCGCACTTTATTAATCAAATTATGAAAAAGGTTACACGGCTGCAAGGGGACCTTATAAAGGGTCCTATTAGCTAGCCCTTAGACCTTGACTCAAGTAAAAAGTAAAAATACAAAAGTGCATAAGGTAAAATAAAAGTAAAACTTGAAAACTTGTACCAAACGGTACAAGTGAGCTCTCCTCTATAATTTAGAGGCTTACCTCGAATCCATGGCCTTAATGGGCCTTATTAAAATACTTAGGACTCTAAGACTCACGACTCAATGGACCAAGCTTGATGGACCTGCAAGAAATTCAAATAATCTCAAGAATGGACACTAAACATACCTTAGAAGATCGGAGAAACGGCCATGCTACGTTCATTGGTTCTAGCTCGAGCCATGCTCTATCTTGGTTCTCCATGAGGTATATTTGGTCTTCCAAGTCACGTCCTTGAAGCTCAATGTCATCGTGCTCCATAGAAGCTCCAATCGTTCCCACTTGCACAAGCATTTGTGCCTCTTGGCCGCGCCTTGATCCAGTTTGATGCGGGATAGTGAAGCATCTTCAAACCCTTGATCTTGAGAGCTTCCTAAGGCATTAGTAATGGCTTCTCCAAGTTGTTCTCTCATCTTCTTAGCTCTGGCCCTTGTCATAGGTTTGTTTGGTTCAAGCCTTGGTACGATGACCACATCATTGAGGTCGGTGGCCTGGTCGAGACGAGAAAACATGACCCGGGCGAGAAAATCGTAATCGCGAACGAGAAATGATGTTGTCGTGGCGATACGCCGGCTGTCAGTGGGCGCCACGCCTGGGCGAGAAATGCTGCCATGGGCGAGAAATGATGCTGTGGGTGCTATGCTCGGGGTGAGAAATGTGTGTCCGCGGGCGAGTTTTTGTGCCCGTGGGTTATCGCGGTTGGGCGTCTGCGGTCGACCTTGGGGTCAGCGGCCGTGGCCTAAAATTCAATTTTTTATCTTTTTCTTCCTTTCTTTGATCCAATTTCATCCCTTGATTGTGTGTTCCATTCCCAAATCTCCAAGCATCGAAAGTGGCTCCAAAATCACCTGAAAAGACTCAAAAGACCAAAAATATAGGACTCGATCTATCTAGGACTCTAAAGTGCAAAACTAATAAAAACTACACTAAAGTACGAATGCATGAGTCCTAAGTGATGAAAATAAACCAAAACATGCATGAAAAACTGGTAACAACAGAGGTATATCAACTCCCCCGGATTTACCATTTGCTTGTCCTCAAGCAAACAACCGACAATCCGGAAAGAGAGGTTTGAAAGTGGGAACTCAACATATCAAGAACATATCATAGATTAGCCTATAATAACCAATGAAAGTGACCACATTCAGCCCTTAGACATGATTTCCTAATGACCTCTAGCTTCTCAAGGCTTATCAAATCATTTCCAAACAACGAACGTTCACAAGAATCCACAAACTAACCTATCAACCAATCTTCACATTCATTAATCTCAAACATGTGCAGTCTCACTAAT
>WJSH01010272.1:0-15846 GCA_009757365.2 Lepidium campestre | reverse complement strand
GTGTGCCTCAGTTTTCACGAATTTGAATTATTTGTTTTGGAGGTCTGCTTGTGGGGTGGACATTAAGAACTTTCCTTACTTGCTTTAGTTCATTTGGAAAGCTCGCAATGATAAGACTTTCTCTAACATAGATAGAGATTCGAGAGCCATTGTAGATCAAGTTGAGGTGGAGGCTAACTTATGATACGGTAAATGTTATTCGTGGGATTACAAATCTAGAGGAGGTTGTTTTCCGACCTCTTACAATTTTTGCGGCTTTCTCTGATATCGATGTTTCGTGGATGGATCTTGGAAGGCGTACGATCTATCATCCGACCTTGGGTGGTATTGTTTTTCTTACGATCTGGGGGGGGGAGTTTCATGTGGGAGAGCTCGAGGTATTCCAAGGAGTTTGTCGTCTATGCACTATGAGTTTGAAGCTCTTATGTGGGCTATGAGTTTTCTTATTGCGATTCAGATTTCAGACGTAGCGTTTGCCGTGGATTGCTTAGAAGTCTTCAAAATCTGTGATGATCCGGATAGTTAGCTTGCCTTCAAGCCATACACGGAAGATTTGTGCGCTTTAGGAGTCCTTTCCGTATGTTCTTCCTTTCTCGTTCTCTTAATTTCAAGGTGGATTTCTTGGCATGGAATGTTCGTGATTTGTCCAAGAATCTTTCTTTTGTAAACAATTTGCCTCTTTTGTGACATCTTTCTTTTGGGTTTTTAAATGAATGAATAAAGTTAAGTTGAAAAATAAATTTAATGTAAAAGGGTAAAATGAAAGATATTGTAAAAGTATTAAGAGTATTTTGTTGTTGGAAAAAAAAAGAGTATTTTGCTTTTTACTATTTCATGGTTAGTTTGTGAATTTTTTTTTATGGTTATACAACTTAATTTCTCTAAAAAAATTTCTTTGTAAACAATATTATTATATCAAATAACAAAATAAAATTCAAGAAAATAATGTGATTGGCTAAATAGCATTTTGTAGTGAACACATAAAATAATATACAAATTATAAGGTGGTTAGGATTTAAGTTTAACATATTGAGGATTAGATTTTTTGATTAATTATATGGATTTCCTGTAATGGGAAAAAAATATAAATTCTGAAGTGGTTAGGATTTAGGAGTAAAATATATCGTAGAATAAAAGCTACCAAAGAGAAATTGCAATTCACGTCGATAAATAATAATTGGCGTTTTCAACAAACACACATACCCACAAATATATATGTATTGGTATTTAAATGTTGACCATATGTTCCTCGTGTTCTATTTTTTTTTCTTTTTGCCAAAATATCAATTCAAAGCATAATCATTGGCAATAAATAAACATTTACACTCGTTTTATATGACCATTGCCGATGCTTTGCAATTTGGCCAGTTGGTATTTTGATATTGCCTACACAAAAAAACTTCCGAAAGTGTTTTTGAGAACTAAAAACTCATATTTAAGAATTAACATTAAACATTTACACTTTTTTTTATTAATAATTAAATCAACAAAATCTGATCTATGATCTAAACTCTTCCAAATTTCAAACAATATCACGTAAAACAACATAATTTTTTGGAGTCAAACTACAATTAAAAAATTACGGATATTTAACCAAGTAACTGAAAACAAACAGTTCCCTTTTCTACATTTGTTTTCACCAAAACTTTTTCTTTATGGTAAGTTTGAACCTACTTCTAGTTTCGGTCACAATGGTGGGGAAATAACAACTTGGCCAAAACGTATTTCTTGTGGTTGGAATTAAGTATGTTCGCTTGTTACCCTACGCATAATAAGTAGATATATATATATATATTTCACATTAGAGTCCATATTCTTACATCATAGTTTTGTATTAACGTATACATATATTATGTTCCACCTCCAGTGAAATTAATACTAATTTTTCTTTGGAATAAAGCTGTAACCTACTATCTAAGCATTTATAAATTTATCACGTTTTCCATTGATCTTATCTCTCTACTATTTTGTCAACTCATTTCTATGTAATTTCCTACCAAGCTAAGTATCGGCCTTACGTATTTGATGATTTGTTGTTTCAATTATTATATGTCCTATATGGTTATAATAAAATTTAAATAATATTGGAAACAAGAAATTAAGTTGGCACATGTGGTCGATCTGTCTTTTTTTAAGACATGAGAAACTCCGCTCTCAATCTAAAAAATATAAGAAATATTTTTACATTATTAGATAATGTATGTTAACATTTGTTTATTCCAAAGACGGTCCGGCCAACGAACATTGAAGAATTCAAACCAATTAGTCTCTGTAATATTGACTATAAAATAATTTTAAGGTTATATGTTTTCGGTTAAAACAGATTTTACCGGATATGATTTCAGAAACTCAGTTTACGTTTGTGGCGGGGCAATATGCCTGATTCAACTCTTCTAATATGAAGTTTATCTACCAAAATCTTACCGGAGCTTCATGGAACTTGCTCGGACATCTATGTTTATTTATGTTAATACTTTTGAATCTATCTCCTTCATTTACATTTCTAGAGATCAATGTATTGATGCGCTGCCAAAAGAGACACTTTGAAAAAATTGATGTATTGAACCATGCATTTTAATTGAGTTATGTTAAAATGGTAAATTATTTGTTACTCAAACTTAACTTTCTAACAATTTTTTAAAATCCAATATTAATGAATTAGTGATGGAATGAAGTTAGGCTTTGTCAGAAAAAAATAATCATCCTAACAAAGCGTAATAAGATTTATAACAAAAATCTTGACAAATATATATATATATATATATATATATATCAGTTTATTTATTATTAATTAATTTTGAATTAAAGTCACGTAATTTAGTAAGAAAAAAACTAAAAATAATCAACGAAAAGTTCACAAGAAAAAAAAGGATCGATGGTTTATTTTCACCTCAAACTATCGATATAACCATAGATGCATCTAAACTTACGACCTCAGTTTAATTGCACATAAAGTTTAACGATGAGGGCTAATCTCACCTCTAATTAGACTATTTCTATCTAATTTCATACAAATTATCAACATTAAACGTAATTGCACAAATCGCTGGTATTTCATCTCTAATTAGGATCTTAAGCTAAAAAATTAACCTAACCTAAACCAATTTATGATCGGTTTATATCAAGATTAAAATCAACCGTGTTTAATTTGTATAAACGGATCATAAATTAGTTTAGGTTGGGTTAACGTTTTGGTTTAAGATCCTAATTAAAGTGAAATACCAGCGATTTGTGCAATTACGCTTAATATTGATAATTTGTGTGCAATTAGATAGAGATGATCTAATTAGGGGTGAAATTAGACATCATCGTTAAACTTTGTGTGCAATTAAACTGAGGTCGTAAGTTTAGATGCATCTATGGTTATATCGATAGTTTGAGGTGAAAATAAATCGTGGACCCGAAAAAAAACAAATGTATAAAGATAATCATGTACATTAGTTTATATAGACACTATTAGTCATGTCATGACACCCATCATCGCCGTTCGCACGCATCACGCAACCGACTTTTGTAAATGGCATTTTATGTTACATATATAAATGTATGATTGTATATTCATATTTCATAATGGTTTGATAAAAAATATATATTCAAAGTGGCGTGGATCGTGCGAATAAGTTTTATATTTACAACCACGTGCACCTAATCCACTCGATCCATAAAATATTATACATATAAGTTGAGTAGCCATTTAATCCATAAAATATTATACATATAATCTCATTGGCATGTAAGTTAAGTTGGTCTACCTGAGTAGCCATTTATGCAAGAAAGTGACCCAAAACGACTTTTCTTCATAGTTTTATATTTTTTAAACAATATCTTTAAAATACACAAATTATGACCATTTCTCTGGCGTTTGCGTATTATTTTGTTATGCATACGCCAAATTATGTCTGTTTTATAATTTCTTTTAAAAAAGATTAGGACTAAATGATAAAACAACTAAAACGAAAGTGGCCCATTTAAGTGGTTAAGAATCTTTCTCCATTATTACAATGGCTTTTTAGGTTGAAGATTTCAATTGCTTCTCACTCGATGTATCATAAACATAAACGAATTTATATGTTTTATTAAGTCACCTCAAAAACTAGCACTATTTTTGGCACCTTTCAAGAACTTAATATAATATAATTACCTTAGATGGTCAAGATTCAAGAATATTTCAAATATAGCTAGAGTACATCACAGTAAATTTTCGCTTGATAAAAAAACTTTAACAAAATCCTAAATAAAACTAAATAAACACATAATGTGATCTTTTGTTTTGTAATAAATTTTAGGTTTTACCAATATCAACCTCATAAACAAATGTTGTAATGCCCATACCAATTTACGTTCATAATGCATGAAAACGGAAACGGATACGTGGAAACGAAACATTCAGAAATGTGGAAATAGACTTCAAATAGAGTTTCCATGCAATCTAGTTCTTACCTATTTCCTCTAATTTACTTTACATCGGGAGATATATATCAAATATAGTGTATTTAGACTAATTTTCACTTATTTTCTCTTACTTATTTACTTATTTTTGAAGCGGGTGATTATATATAAAATAATTAAATTTATTAATTTATATATAAAATAATCAATTATATTATCATATAATAAAAAAATTAAAGTTTGGAATATTCATTAGAATTTAAATTTGTTTGTAGTCCATTGGTTTTTTTGAGTTAGTTTGTTGAATATACATAAAAAATAATATTTACTATATAATAAAAGGATATCAATTTCTTATGTTAATACTTAATTATAATAAAATGTCATTGAAAATTATATATTTTTTTAAGAATTCGAAATTTTAGGAAATGTTATTGATGTAATATCCTTAATTATGATTTAATACATTACACCATATCCTATATTTGTACACTCTACTTTGAATATTCCCTAAGTTCCTTACATATACATTCATTTTCAAATAAACTATTTTCCATCGTTGGATTTAGAAAACAAATTAAGGTAATATATACACAACCCAATGTAATCTATCATTATAAATTCATCTTATGGCATACACAAATACTTTAAGTATACTAAAACGTATTATATGCTTTTAGATTATAACTTTAGTTGTATATTATCTTATTATATTTCTCTTTCATATTTGGATTATATGACGAATTTTTTGAAACTAAATAATAGATATAAATACCAACCGAGTATACCGGTTTAAAAATAAAATAAATTCCTAATATATCTATCCGATTAAGTAGTTTTTTCAAATTTAAAAATAATCATAAACTTAATGGAAACAAATATACTACAAATTTATGGAAATATTCATATTGATTTAATCCGTAATATATAGATAAAAACGAATAATAGTAAACTTGAATATTCGGTTTTAATCAATCCATAATAATACAATTTGAATATCTTACTCTGGTGCAGCGTGACACTAGAGTTAGCCCAAATCACGCATGCTTTTATTTTCTTTGGGCATTTTCCTTTTATTTATTTATTTAAAGACTATTTGAGTCAATTGTACATTTTGTTTGGTTTTGTTGTAATAAGTCCTATAAGACATGTTGTTTTTATGGTGAAAATGGTTAACCTATAAGTTGACTAGGTAACCTAGTTTTTAGGCCTAATTTTTGAAAGACCCTTGCTCTTTCTAAGAACTAATTTTGATTGGCCCATTAAGAGTTACGTAAGTGTGATCAGTTTAGGTCTTTTCTTTTTAGGGTTCGTAGAAATGCATGATAAAGATGTTTTTACACGTTCAAATACCAATTAAACCTCTCGCGCTTATCGTGTCGATGTAGCACTAAATAATCGAATCCACAGAGAACCTAGAACTTACACATTAAAACCACAAGAATCAAACTTATGCTAGAGCAAGTCAAATTTGGGAATTGAACTAGAACTACTCAAACTAGAACAAGAAACAAACTAAAATCAAACAAAGCAAGAACTAAACAAATTCAAACTAACAAAAGACTTAAGCAAAAACAGAACGATAAAGAACGTAAGACAGTCAATTAAAAATAATGGGTTTTAGGCAAGGTAATTGATCCAAAGAAAATATAACTAGCTAATGATGCACATGGAAACATTAAGCTCAACCTAGGACATGAAACAAAAAAATGGATCAACCAACTCTCATGGCATTTACCCCTTCATCAATCAATCAATCAAGCTAAACTTTCATTTGCCAATTAAAAGATCAACAAACATTAATAAACAAGTTCAATCAGTCCACTAATCATCCTAACTCCATCTCTCAATGGCTAGGAAAGAAAATCTCATAAAAAGATCATTCGGGAATTTCATCAAACACCTCTCAAGCAATAAAATTCATAACTTCTAGATTCAAATGATCAAGTTAAATCTAGCATTAAAAACACCTTAAATGAAGGAATCTAACAACCTAAACATCAAAAGCTAATCATCTAACCCTAAAATCTACCAAGTCATCAACCCATCAAGAGACTAGTTACTCATAACAACAAAGAAACTCAAAACAAAATAAACAAAGATGGACATAATAAAAATAGAGAAGAAATAAGATAAAAAGATTCTTCAAATAAATGAAAGGAATGATCCAAAAAGAATTATCCAAAGGAGTTTCTAGTATTCTCTCTCAAACTCTTTCTCAATATGTTCTAAGTGGCTAGAAAATTAAAACTTAGATGTTCTAACCTTTAAACATTAAGGTTTTAAGTGTGTAAAAACGGAACCGGGTCGAACCAACTCAAAAAAGGTCCATCCTCGTGAGGTCGGCCGATACATTTTGCGGACCGGCCGAGCGTCGAGCGAGGAAACACAAAGCCACTTACCGCCCGGCCGAGCCAAATCACGCACCAGCCGATCCAAATCATGGACCGACCGATCTATTTTGGCGACCGGTCGATCCACTTCATGGACCGGCCGAGCATCAAGCGTGGAGAAACGACGCCGCCCAGCGACCGGTCGAGTTATCTCTTGGAACGGCCAATCCGATCTTGGTCACGGATTTTCCTCCTTGGAGGTAAGTGGTCCCCACGATTTTGTCCTTCTTCTTCCCCATGGACCACAAAAATCATTTCTCTCACCTCAGTCTTGCTTTTTCTCATTGGATAAGTTCCAAAAAACATTTTTCTCTCTAACTTCTCACTAGAATTCACCATTTGAATTTGTTTTTGCTCTAATCCTTTGAAGTCTTTCTTTCAAGAACTCATCTATTTAAGCATTCTCCTCACCAAACCAAGGTATGAAATTTTTCAACCTCTATTTCCAAGGAAGGTCAAGAACTCTAATTTATTTTCTTTTCATGGAAGATAGATTAATGTGATTTGTTTGGATATTATGCTGCTTTGTTTATGCTAGAGAATGCTTGGGTATCTTGAATTGGGGTTTAATTGTCTTGATTAGAGGAAGAAATAGCAACTTTTGCAAAGCTAGGGTTTGAAGAATGAATAGTGACAAAATTTGATTGTGAAATGGAGAGGAAAAAAATATTTGATGATTTTTGCCTTCTTTTAAGACTCTTTTATGTTTTGAGAAGCTCTAGGTTGCTAGATGCCTAGTTCTCTTTCCAGTGTTCCATAAGAATTTCTTAATTAATTATTTTAAATGACCAAATGGCTTGATTAATCTCGATTACTTGACATATTAAGGATTGTTAGAGTTTAAATGTGTGATTGTTAGCCTTGTTTTTCATGGAGATTTGAGTTTTTGTCATTACATTGTCTTGAATGCTTTGAAATTCCTCTCTATCTTATCTTGTGCATCACTTTCATGCATCACTTTCAAACACTTTGGTTCATTGCTAGTTGCTTTGTGGTTCAATATCTTCATAAGCCATTGAGAGATAAATTCGATGCTTAGAAATTCCATAGTTAGTTGACATCTTCTTCTCAAACATTTGGCTTAACTTGTAAATTTTGGCAACAAATAGAAACCATAACTTCACGACCAAGAACAAGAGGTGCAATCCAAAGAGGCGGCCACCGAGGAGAATCTTTACGAGCACCAAATGTAGACCGCGTTGAAGAGGTTGAACAATTTTAGGATGTATTGCTCGAGAGGTTGGGTTTCTTGATGACGTTCTATAGATGCTGGCCAATATGTGTTTATCAGGGTTTGTAAGCTCCAAGAAATACATGATCCAAACCTATGTGCAATACTTCTTCCAGTCGGTCCGACTCATATACAAGGATCCAACTAATCTGCACCCGAATCAAGGGTACCTCACATTTGGACTTAATGAGACATGATTCAAGATTGCCATCCACGAGATATGCGATATCTTCCATTTTCCATACGGCTCAGAGGTTGACTTCCCTGAGTTCGAATGCACGGAGAGTTTTTGGAGAACCATAGCTTCAGGAAGGGTGGCAGACGGACCAAGGGTAGAGTCGATTCAGAACATGATAATTCATATGGTTGCAATATTCCTGAGTGAATCACTATACGTCCAACCCAAAGCAAAGAGAAGAGTATTGACGCACGGTGAGGTATGCCTCCTATTTAAGGGTCTTGGGACCTTTTTGATGAGCGAAGCTAGGCCAACGTTCGAGGAGAGAGTAGGGGATAACGTGAACTTTGTATATGTCTATGCAAAGACACTAGCTAGTATGAGGTTGGGTTGCAGGGGCATGACATCCGTTCATGTAACGTTGGGTGGGATCTTGGAACCCATATTATTTGCGGGAGGACTCTTACATAGCCCTCTCATGGACATGCTAGTGGAAAGCTTCTTTGTACCCTAGTTCCCACGCGGAAATAACTACCTCCACTCCGGACCCATTACAGGATAATACTTCTACATGTTCAAAGATCGCGAAGGACAATCACACCACCTAATGCTGCCCCGACCTCACAGGACAACTCTGTGATTATTCCTCAACATCTCTTTTGAAGGACCTGAGGATGAAGTGATAAAGAGACAGTTCGAAGTCTTGCAACTCTTCCATCCGCGTTAAGCCCGTGTAGCGCAATCAACTCCATCAAATCACTTCCTTGGGTATGAGTACAATGAAGAAGGATGCAGCCATCGTGACCACAACGACAAGGATCGCGGGTATGACACCTCTCCATTCAATGAAGCATCATCTAAATAATCGGTACCAATCCACTACTCTTTGTACATATTTTAGTCGTTTTGTGTTTTGTTTTGTTTTGCATTTTTGTATGCCTTATCTCTTGGATTATGTTCTCATCGGGACAGTGAGAAGTAAATCTAGGGGAGAGGGCGGTATTTGACATTGTTTATAGTTGTTTTGTTTTCTTTTCTTGAGTCTTGCATGTACATATCTTGTTTTTCATTTAGCATGATTTTTCTTCAAAACACACAAAAAAACAAGCATGTAGTTGTACTTACACTATAAAATTGTCTAGGAACATTTAGGATTGCATTTCATTTGTATAGGGAATGATGATGCAACCTTGTTGGGAACTTAGCTTAGCTCTTAGCAAATAGCCTTTTTTGGGAATGCATTTGGTGTTTAAACATCTACTTATCGAACGTGTACACTTCTTAATTTGAATTCTTGATCCTGCAACTTGTTGAATTGATGATGCTTGCTAGACTTGACACCAATCACGAATTTATTGGACATAATTGAATCTAGTTTCTCTAACTTATGGATTTTCAATGCATAACCATGGTAACCTTATACATATTTGGATTATCTTTCCTATAATTTGCCAATCTTGTTAGTTCAAATAGCCATTTTTGTTGATAAATAGTTTCCCACCTTGAACTTTAGCCTTTCTTCTAAGCCCCCATTGTGATTTGTTTGAATGAGACATTTTATGATAATGCTTTCATGTACAAAATAGTGCAAGTATAAAAACGACAATTATTAGCTTTCATTTGTTTGCTAGTTAGAGAACCATGGAAACTAACACTAGGTGGATGTTGATTTATTGTTGTTTGGGCTCATTGAGGTTAGCAGTAGGAGCGAGGATATATTAAAAAAGAAAAAAGAGAGAAAGAAAGAGAGGGGTTTAAGATTTGTGGTTGGGAGTACAAAAGGATTGAGATTTGGGATGAAAAGAAAAGGGGTTTAAACAAAATGGTTATGTTTAAGGAAGAAAAAAAATCAAAAAAGATAGAAAGGAAATGGTTAGCACTAAGAACTTGAGAGAAAAAAAATATTTAGCTCTAAGTATGTATCTTATGATAGGAGAGGGTCCTCTAGAAAACAAAAAAAAATGCTAAGAAAAGAAAAGATTAAATCTAGCAAGAGTGAAAAAGAAAATAAAAGCGTAGACGATTAGCTAAGCAAAAAAGTATAGAGCTTGTGTCTAAAGTGTTTCCCATTTGTTCTAAGAAGATGAGTGCATTGTGCTTTGTTTAAAATGTCTTTGATTGATAGCTTGAGTTTTAAAAATCGAAAAAGGGTAGAAAATCTTTTAGGAATTGGTCTTGGGAATGGATGAACTAAGGTAGATTTTGAGTAGACTACTTGTTTGATCACTGGGTAGAATGGAAGCTAAGAATTATATGTATCAATTGTTTTTGTCTTAGTATAATTTTGCATAATGATTGGCATTCATATTTCATGAGAGTTTAGTCACCAAAAAGAAATCATAGCCTTCTTGCACTCACATCTTTAGTGCTTTAAAGCATTTTTCCACCTAGCCAAATGGTATTGATTGATTATCCATATGTGAGACTGTACCTTGTGTGATTAATTGATATGAAGATTGGTTGATAGGATAGTTTGTGGATTCATGTGAATGCTCGTTGTTTGAAAGAGATAGATAAGCCTTGAGAAGTTAGAGTTTATTTGGAATCATGTTTATGACTAGATGTGGTCACTTTCATTGGTTGTTATATTCTAATTTTTGCCAAGTTCTTGAAGTGTTGAGTTCCCAATTTCAAACCTCTTTTTCGGTCTTGGCAGTTGTTTGCTTGAGGACAAGCAAAAGACAAGTCCGGGAGAGTTGATATACACTATATTTACCATTTTTAATCTATATTTTAGCACGTTTTGCATCATTTAAGACTTACATTCATCCATCTTAGTATAGTTTTGCATTCATATTGCATCTTAGAGTCTAGGACTGGAGAGTTGCATATTTTCTTCTTTTTGAGTCTTTTTCTAGGTCGATTGGATATCAATGAAGCATGTAGATGGATGTGGATGCATTGGAGGAAGAAAATAAGGCAATGGGAGTTGGGCCAAGGATGTGGAACACTTATACCAAAAGAAAGGAAGAAGACTTGAAGAAAAACTAAAGAAAGGACCAACCGAGCTGAGGCAAGTACCGGTCGATCCCAAAATCAGTCTGGCCAAGCGTCAGACCTAATTCCTCGCAAGGCTCGGTGGACCGGCGGAGCCAAGGCATGAACCGGCAGATCCCAATATCGGTCCAACCGAGGACTAGACCGCATATCAAGCGTAGGCCGAGATTGACCGTGACCAAAAGAAGACCAGCTGATCCTAGAATCGGACCAATCGAACATCAGACCAGCTTTTGATGTTGAAACTATAACAAGAGTAGGAATTACATGTCGCACCTCCCTCAAATTCGGCTCATCAAAAGCCCAATAGGTCTTGCAGCTGGGTGCCCATTACCTGGAGCTTGAGGCAGAACCCCAATACTGTGCACACCTCCTTTTTGAGGTCGTTGATCACCTACCTATGCTGGGTTGACTTCTTGGCTTTCCATCGATAGCACACATTAATAACACATTTTACTCAATGGCTAGTAAACATGTGTTTACAATTTCAGATATTTTATCATGCATGGCATGGCATGTATGCTATGATAAAATTTTACTAACCGTGAAGAATAAGTCATTTGTTCCGCCAAAAGACTTAGGAAAATTGTAAGTCTTTCTCATTTTCCCTGTTATCCTAAAACCCTCATTACACACGATTTCTAAAAATCTGAACCTCTGTCGCCGATTTCGCTCACTCTCGATTCTCTCGCCGCCGTTTTGCCCTGTCAAAGTAACGTCGACCATACATCTTCTCACGGGCCCTAATTTCGTTTCTCATCGTGAAATCAAAGGCATGTTCTTCAACTTCATCTATTTTTTGTGATTTTACTCTTTAGTCTCATTGTTTTCCTCTAGTTTTTGTGAATCTATGTTTAGGGTTCAATTGTAGTTTTAGATTCTAAGGTTTTGTTGAATCTAAGAAATATTTCGAAGTACTTGTTCTTACAGATTACTCGTAGCTGTTGTTACAAATTACAGAAAAATCATACATGTTCTTACAAATGGTTTAGATTTAGGTTAGATTAATATGTATTTTGAGTCTTTTGATTCTGCAAACGTATTGATGGTTCCACTGCATATGTTCTGTAAATGTGTGTCCATATACATAGGTGAAGAAAGTATTGTTATGTAATCAGACTTATGTTCCTCTTGTTTTGTTATGTTGAGTATCTACAAGTGTCTTAAGAAGTATTTGCTTATCAAGTTTGGTTTCATTTGTTACTAGAATTGATATAATATTCATCTATTTTCCTTCATGAGTTTGGTACAAGTATTGTTTGTAATCAGACTTGTGTAATCAAACTTATGTTCCTTTTGTTTATGTTATGCTGAGTATTTACAAGTATTGTAAGTAGTATTTGCTTATCAAGTTTGGTTTCATTTGTTACTAGAATTGATATAATATTCATCTGTTGTCCTTCAGTTAGTTGGTCTGTTGTTTATTATTCTTGTTACACGAGAGATTAATTATTAATATGCATCTGTTCTTGAATTCTTTAATTGGTTACTTACAATATTGTTGTATAGAAATGAACTAATATGGTCTACTGTATTTGCTGAGTACTTACAATTGTTGCTTAGTATTTTCTACTTATAACTGCACAAAAGTAGTTGCTGAGTGCTACTTTGTTATCATTTTTTTGCGACTGAAATGTCATTGTTACATATTAAACAGTTTTCTCTGTATTTGTTTAACTAGTACTAATTAGCTGTAACTTTGTTTTCCAAGTGGTGCTAAATGCAATAATGAGAAATTGAAGTTTTCCTTTGGCTCTTGTCTCACATAGGTTAGTCCCCTTTTTCTTTTAATCTGACAATGATAATTTGTACTTCTAAAGATATTCTGTGTGTTGTTTTTCCATCTTGGTATCGTGTATGTCTTTGAATGTGCTTACAAATTATTTTCTTTGATTGACATACTCATGATCTATCGGCCAATGTATCATTGTATCATTGTTAATTACAGTTACAATTCAAAAACGATTTGTCTTAAAAACTATTTTCTGTGAATGGCACACTCATGATCTTTTTTGCATTTTGAATTGTTGAGATAGTTTTACTTACAATTACAATCTATTTGATTGGTCTTAAAAACTATTTTCTGTTTTTGATATAATAAGCCAATATGTTTTGCATTTTGTTTTTTTGAGATAGTTTACTTACAATTACAATCTATTTGATTGGTCTTATAAACTCTTTTCTGTGATTCACTTACTCATGATTTGTTTTACATTTTTAATAGTTGTAATAGTTTACTTATATAGATTGAGTTATTTGTTAATTAATCTGGTTTTAATTAAGGCTAATATATATAATGATGCACAAGGATTAGGTGCATCTTTCCATGTAAGGTCTTTGCATAAAATGGATTAGGTTTCAGTAGGAAGTAGGAATTGTGTTTTTATTCTCTGTTTTTCTTTTTGCTTATAATTATGTGGTGAATAGCTGATCCTGAATTTAAGAGAGGTGCTTCAATTTTTGTACGGGATGTGGCTGATGCTTTAGGTGACATTGATACGATTATATGTCCTTGCACTGACTGCCGTATCGACACCCAAGTAGTATTATAGTAGATCATCTTGTGAGAAGGGGAATTGATGAGTTATATAAGATGCGATCTGATTGGTATATGGTCCAGCGTAACACCGTTTGTAGCGGATTTCTATGAGAGATCTGAATAGATAGATCTAGAAGGTGAACTGAATCAACCATTTAGATCTCTTCCTAAAGCGGCGGCAAACCAGCGGCGACAACGAGGGTTTAACGGAGGAGATCTCAAAGAGATATCTATCAAGTATAGGTGGCGGCGTGGATGACGAGATGAAAAGGCGGCGGTGGAGAATCGATAGATAGGTTTAAGCTCAACCTATAGATCTGATGTAGATCTATAGGGACCCTGCTTTTACAAAGAACTAAAGATTCACTTGTGCAAGACTCAACTTAACAATCGATCTCAAGAGAGACCAATCAAACCTGGCTTCTAGTCTCGTAGAGATTCTCTCTCTAAACAACGGCTAGGGTTTGAAGAGGTACTGCCTCTTAGGGTTTCGAGATCTCTCTCAAAAGGAACTATTTGATTTTTGTTTAAGGTCTGATTTTTATTGATGCAAGAGGTTACATATTTATAAGTTTTTCTAGAAGGACTCTAGAAACCCTAAACCTAATAGGTCATGGGCATGTTAATTCCTTAATTAAAATAAGACTCAAAGTGGATCCATAAATGACCCACGAAAATAGCAAAAAGAAAAGCCCCTAAGAAACATGCCCAAATTAAAACATACTTAATAACTGAAACAATAAAAACCCATATTAATGGACCAAACTTGATAAAAGGCCTATTAGAGCTAAGGCTTGTGTGGATCATGGCAACCCTGGTTTTCACGCTGCACCAGATCCCTCCCTGTTTGAAAGATTCGTCCTCGAATCAAACAGGGTTCTTCTCCGCAGATCTTGCAATTGTCTGGCGGCTCTTCCTTTGTGTACATGTGCAGGGCTTCAATGCAAGCTCTCGTTGCTTTGTTCCAGCCGAAGCTCTTTCCTGCATTGTAGATAACCTGACACTCGCTAGGTAGTCTCCATTCATCCTCTTCAACTCGTGTTCCATGTCCGACTGTACAAGTTTGATTATCACCAAACTCCACAGTTCGTTGCTCAAAAATAGCAGACCATAACCGTTTGGAACTCGGAAGGAATCATCGTTTGGAACCAGTCTCATCCATTCCAGAAGATAGGGTGTAACTTACAGCTCCCATTGACTCTTCTGAGGTTCTATGGCTTGCGGAAACCATAAAAGAGACAAGAATAAACTCCAAGTGGTCGAACGTATAGATTCATCCCCAGTTGGACTGTACGGATCCATCTCTCGCCGTGTTGCGCAGTCTGATTCACTGCAGATGAGCCATCTTGTAAAATTCATAACTCTCAGCTCAAAACTCCTTTTGGTCTGATTCAAATTCTAAAATCTTGAAAATTGAGTCAAAAATCTATAGCATTTTAAATCGTTACCAACTTCGTTGTAAGTCACCCGGGACATGTCAAAGAGTACACATATATCATTATGTCTACGGCTGAACGTTTTTGAAGCGCTTCTTTTGAGTCCGGATCCTTAGTTTGTGGTTGGTGCGTTTCAGCTACACTCCAACCTATTCCTTATTGCTCCTTAAGCCTCACTGTGTTGTGATAGTCACCTTTTATCTCCTCTAGGGTTCAGATCGATGTGATCCTTACACTTTGCAAGCGGAAGAATGAAGTTGTGGGGCTCTCCTTCAACTAGATATGCACCACAAGACTTGTCCCCATGGTTGGTGACGCTGGCTAGTGGTGTGGGATGTTTAGCACTTCTCACGGCTGTGGGAGAAGCAGTATACGGCATACCTAGGTTTCTGCAGGCTGCAGAAAGAACTTGCAATGTCTGTTTTTGTTTTTTGTTTAAGGTCTGATTTTTATTGATGCTAGAGGTTACATATTTATAGGTTTTTCTAGGAGGACTCTAGAAACCCTAAACCTAATGGGCCATGAGTCTGTTAATTCCCTAATTAAAATAAAACTCAAAGTGGTGATATATGTGTATTTTAACTAGTTTTAGGACACTTTTATGACCATCTTTTACTTGATTTTTCATTCTGTTTTGCTCCATATTAGGATGTTTTAGCTCTATCTAGCATATCTTGCATTTG
>WJSH01010271.1:0-15096 GCA_009757365.2 Lepidium campestre | reverse complement strand
CCAAATTCAGAAGTAGAAATCATAGCTGATGCAGTAGGAACAACAGTGGCTTGGCCTAATGATAAGATTACATATATGTGATAAGACTTGAACAATGTTGATCTTTGTTTTCAATTTTATGCAACTTATATTAGGTTGAACTTGATTTACTGTTGTAGAACTTGAAATTTGTTTCTAATAATAATGTAATATTTCAGATTTTGCAGAATTTATTAATTACAAATTCGAATTTATTATTTTCAAATCCAAATTTGAATTTTGTTCGTACAATTACATTTATATAAACGCTATTGTTATATTACAAATAACAATTACAAAATGTCATAAATACGGTAGTTCATAACTAAAAAACAACGCTATTATAAAATATATAATTGCATTTATAATAACGTTATAATATAGATACATATTATAGCACCACTAAAAACCGCTATGTAAAGTGGCGAACCTATTATGACGGGCGCTGTCATAGCGTTTACTTAATCGCTATTCTATTGTTAAATAGCGTTTTTCGTCCGCTAATAAAGGATATTTTTCCTGTAGTGCATGTGTTGGTGTACCAGCTAGGTATCGAAGAATACGCTTGACAGCTTGACAATGAAGATATGTTGGTGCCTGCATATACTGTGACAACTTGTTGACAGCGTAAGACACATCCGGGCGGGAGAATGTAAGATACTGTAGACTCCCAAGAACCTGTCTATACTCACGAGCATCAACTAGAGGTGTACCTTATCCGAGAGTTAAACGAGGTGTTGTAGAGATAAAGACCACGACTGTCACGAGTTACTTCTAGGCCGAGAAAGTAACTCAAATTGCCCATATCATTCAACGAGAAATGAGTAGCGAGGCGTTGAATAAACTGTGTAACCAAGTCGGAATGACTGCCAGTAATGACTATGTCATCAACATAGACTAATATATTGACCAGAGAGTCATTGTTGTTGTAGACAAAGACTGATGCATCTGCTACTCAGTTAACAAATCCACTCCAAAGCAGAAACGAACGTAATTCTCTATACCACGCCCGCAGAGCATTCTTCAAACCATATAACACTTTCCAAAATTTTTAGACATAATGTGGGCGGTCTTTATCAAAAAACCCAGATGGTTGAGACACATACACTTCATCTGTTAGAATACCCTGCAAAAATGCATTATTGACATATAACTGTCTCAAGCACCAATTTTTACTCACTGCGATTTCAAAGATGGTCTTTATTGTTGTAGTCTTTACAACCGGGCTAAAATTCTTAAAGTAGTCCTTGCCGTACTCTTGGTTGAATCCTCTCTCTACCAACCGTGCTTTGTGGCGAGTAACCTTACCATCAAGACCATATTTGAGAGTGTATATCCATTTCGTTTGAATGACATTTTGGTGCGTGGAAAAAGGCACCATATTGAATGTATGATTGCGAATTACAACACCCACTTCATCTGTCATTGCGTACCGCCAATTGGGATCATTCATTGCTTGAAGAACGGTTGATAGAATTTTTTATTTGAGCTCGATTGCAAGACTCAATTATTGTTTTGGCTTAGTAATATTGTTCTTGCCACGTGTTCTCATAGGATGTGTATTGGCCGGTGGTGTGACATGTTGTGGCGGAGAGGACATCAGTGATACGATCGGCGGCGGTGATGGATCGATCGTTGGTGGAGACCTCATTTCCAAAGAACAATGTTGTGGTGAATCGTGAAGGTACATTTAATATATGTTCAATATTAGGACCAATTTGTTCCTGCAAAATAACAGTTTGATAAGTTGGATTTTGATTTGTTGTTATTGGGTCTATCTCATGGAGAGAATTGGACCTCATCTCGCAAAGCGAAGAGGAGTTTGGCAAGAGCGACGTTGGCGGCAGCTGAGCTGCGTGAGCTCGACACGGCGAATCTGGTAAAGGCGCATAGCACGAATGACCCATAGCCGTAGACGTAGTCGATCCGTGCTGTATGATTCGTCGAACCAAGACAATGGTATGGGATGGATATGTGTTTGGTGCAAAAGGTGTTTGAGGTGGTTTGTTTTTGTGGTGTTGATTGAGTTTTGAAAGAGTATTGATTCTCAACGAAGTGAACATGTCGTGAGACATAGATGCGACCAGATGCGTGATCAAGATATATGTATGCGCTATGTGAGAGTGAGTAGCCAAGAAGCACACACGGCTTGGATATTGATTCGAGCTTGTGCTTGGTATATGGCTTCAACCAAGGATAGCAAAGACACCCGAACTCCTTGAGCTTCAAATAGTTGGGTTGTTGGTGGAAAAGACGAACATATAGCGAGTCATTATCAATAATTACCGTCGATATCCGAATGATAAGGTACACCACCGTGGATAGTGCATATGTCCAATATGTAGGTGGAACTGATGCGTGAGTGAGGAAAGCAAGGCATGTCTCAACAATATGGCGATGCTTCTTTTTAGAGATTCTGTTATGCTCGGGCGTATGTGAAGAAGTGGTGAAGTGCGAGATACCATTTGTTGCAAGATATTGCCGGAGAGCAATATACTCACCGCCATTGTCACAGTAAAGCACCTCGATTTTTGCTTGAAAGCGATTCTCCACAAGAGCCTTGAATGTGATAAATGTGTCATAAACCCTTTGACTTGTGTTTGAATGAGTAGTACCATGTGTAACATGTGTAATGATCCACCAAAATGAGATAGTATTTGCAGTTGTCGATGGACACAATTGGTGATGTCCATACATCTGTGATAATATACTGAAGCGGTTTTGATGAGGCAATGGTTGAATTGTGGAAAGGTAATTTGTGACTTTTATTACTCAAACAATGAAACATAGAGTTCGAAGATGGAGACAAGGGTATAGTAAGATGAGAAATAAGAGAGTTTAGAACTTTGAGTGACGGATGACCTAGACGAGAATGCCAAGTAAATAGAATGGTTTTTGGTGTAGGAGATGCAAATAGTGAGGTGAAGGTAGTGGTTCGAGTCAGCCATTCATACAGCTTGTTTTCAACCTTGCCTTGGAGCAATGGGATCCCCGTGTTGAGCTCCTTCACCTTAAACAACGAAGGAAAAAACTCAATGGATACTTGATTAGCATTACAAAATCGATACACAGACAGAAGATTCTTTTGTAGATTGGGAACAAATAAGGCATCATTCAAATGCAGTGTATGAGTGGGAGTATAAAGAGAACCAGAACTAGTTTGGTTGATCGGTAATGAGGATCCATCAGCAATGACAACCTCTTCACCACTATTGTAAGGTTGATGAAGAGACAAGTTTTCAAGATTTGTAGTTAGGTGATGAGTTGCACCGCTATCAAGTACCCAATTGTGTGGATTGTATCCAGTTGTGGCTGCCATATGCGCACGTGGTTGCCAATTGGTTAGAGCTTGTGGCTGGAATTGTGATTGTTGCATTGTGTTGCCTTGTAGTTTGTTGCAGCAGCGTGTACTGTGATCGAAGATACCACAAAGCTAACACTTGCCTTGATGGCCACGTGGGCGTTGTTCATTTTTGTTGTTACCTTGTTGCTACCATGTGTTTGAACTCTGTTGCTGCCAATTGTTTTGATTACTACGAGTTGAGGAGCGTTGATTCTGTGACTGAAAATTGCCACGATATGAAGCAGTAACAGGTAGTGACGAGACAGAGGACATGCAACATTGAGTTTCAACTCATAATTGATCAAATTTTTATGTAGTTTGGTGAGAGATCGAGAGATGTCACGGCCTTTTATCTGCTCGATCACAGATTTTTACTCATCGGAGAGACCTTCAAGGATGAATTCAACTTTGTCTTCATGGTCAAGAGGTTTACCAAGGAGTGAAAGCTGATCAAACCGAGTTGTTAGTCCTTGAAAATATTCTTCGATAGGCTTTGTACCTTTCACCCACTTTTTGATTTGTTGTCGCAGTTGCTTCAAGTGAGCACATCTAGGACAAGCATAAGTAGCAGAAAAAGTACTCTAGATCTCGGCGGAAGTAGTCGCGGTGAAGAGAAAAGATTCAATGGTTACGGAGATAGCACTGAGGAGAGCGCTATAGACAAGTTTATCCTGGCGTTTCCACACTGTGAACACCGGATTGAGAGCCAGACCTGTGGTGGTATCACGCGTAGGAGATGGGGCTGTAACATATCCATCAAGGTAGCCAGCGAGTTCATAACCATCCAAAAGAGCGTGGACTTGTTTAGACCACATCATGAAGTTGGAAGTTGTGAGTTTGGTAACATTCATCGAGTATTGTGGTTGTGCCATTGACAACAACAGTTTCAGGAGAAGAGACATGGGAGGCCATTTAGCGAGAAGGAATTAACCGGGAAAAGAGAAAAAATTTGAAAGAGTAGGGTTCAGAGATCGAGGGGCTCTAATACCATCTAATGTAATAGGCTGAATTCATTCATTAGATAACAACGATTACAGTAATTATATATGCATAGAGAAGCCATAATCACTAGATTAGTCATTAACAGAAATATCCTTTACATATATATATCTCTTATAGATCACTCACACAATTAATTGGATCGGTTATACTTCGGGTCTCATTTAATAACCGATCCAAAACCAGACCCGAAGAATCATTAAGTCAACAAGCGATCAAATATTTGGACATATCCAAAGACTAAACATGTCGCTTGTATCGATTCTGTTTCGGGTTTGGTTTTCGGTTATGGATTTTAAGCTCAGGCCTAGTGACAACATTAAAGAGGGCTTATAACGAAAAAGATATTTACTGGAAGCAGAAGAGCCAAAATAAATTGTTAAGAGAAGGGGATCATAATACAAATTTTTTTTGCTTAAACGAAACATAAGAGGGTAAAGAACCACATTGTGGGGTTATTAAACCAACAAGTGATGCGGAGAAGATCAATCAATCTATGTCTATTGATCGTCCAATGACAAGAGGCCAAGCAAGGAAGCTACGTGAGAAGTTTGAAGCTAGAACAAAGACACTTCACCGAATCAGGCTTCACCAACTCTCAAAAGCTACGTGACATCGGATGAAGAGCTTATTCGATCACTGATATACATGCATTTTGACTTGATTTCATATCTATTTTTACATTGGTTTAGGCACTTAGGATTCATTTATTCTTATATTTTGACTAATAACTTGCATATTCTTCATTTTAGAGTCCTACGAGTGTTGTATCGCATTCTTACATGTTTTGAGTCATTTTCAGGTGATTTGGAACTGATTTGGAGACTTGGAGTATTGGAGGCGGATCCGAGAGAAAGTGCTGCGAAGAGTAGAGCAAAAAGGAGGAGACCGATTGGTCCCATATTTAGGACCGATCGATCCCGATGCGCATGAGAATTTTCCAGACTTGGTTTTGTTTAGTTAGGCTTAATTGTTTAAGGCCCAACTCATTTTTAGGAATCAGAAACCCTAAGTATAGAAAGCGGAGAGCATCCACACTTCTCTCCCATCAGATTTTAGATCTGAGTCTCTTATTTTCTCTCTTCCACGTTTTTCTTCTTTTTTGTCTTCTTTTGTTGAGCGATTTTTCTTCTCCATGGATCTTCTTGTAGACGAATTTGGAGAAGTTTTTCTAAACCCTTTTATATTATTTCAATTTCAGTTTATGATGTCTTTCTCTATTTCTATTGTTTGTTTTGATTTCTCAATGTGTGAGTAGTTCCCTAATCAAGTTTAGGTATTTTTTATGATTTGATGAATGAGTGAATGGAAGCTAGATAGGGATTATTTTAGGGTTCTTTACCTCTTGTAATATTAACGCTTAAGTTTAATTGCCCATTTAGCTTTTGATCTCAAGGTTGTTAATGCACCGAAAGTGATTGTTTAATAGCCTGAAAAATTAATTGGTGAGCAATTGTCCTTAGACTGCGCAAGTTTGTGAACATATCAAACCTGATTATAATGCTTGTCTAGGACTTTTATGACCAATGGAAGTTAGGATTCTTGGTTGCTAGACAAAGTAGTTGATGCCACGGAAGTCGATTAGCTATACATTGTATGCTTTGAGTTTAAGACAGTTTTTATTGTTCCATTAATAACGTTTGAATTCATCATTCTGATTTCCCGAAGAATTTCTCTGAACTTGGTGTTTTTAATTTATTGAATTTATATCTGGTTTATTCGCTTTTGTTATTTGATAACCTAAACACCCCGAATTTTCTTAGCTTGAGTTTTAGTCTAAAAGATTGATAGTGACTTTTGGTCTCTGTGGATTCGACCCCTAGATTTACTACTTTGGTTGATGTGCACTTGTAGTAAAAATTGATAGGATTTAAAACTCGTTGTATCAAGTTTTTGGCGCCGTTGCCGGGGACCAATTACGCCGCCTGTTGATCTAAGACTGAATTTTAGTCTAAGATTTGTTTTTCTTACTTTTTCTTTTTGATTTTCTTCTGTGATACATGTTTATGACCAGAAAAAGTCAATGCTCTGAGAATCTCTTGATCATAGACAACGGAGAACTTGCAAGACTAGAGAGAAAGAGAATCGCAGAACGCGATCAGCCACAATTATAATGAGTAACACTTAGCTACCACTGGCTCCGATCGACAATGGTGACCAGCTCAGTCGCGATAATAGAATTGCTCCAGACGTTGTAGATGAGGAGATGGGGGAGACAACAATAACGTGATAGAAAAGAGCTAAATCAGGCGCGGCGCCAGGATCAACAACAGTATCTGCCACCACATAATGGGCAGAATCAGCAAAACCCGCGTGTTCAGCATCAACCACGTCGTGTCATAGGTGCTATGGATACGCCTCATCAGTTCTATCAAAATCGATATGTCATTCGTCCACCTCTTCCTCAGAGGTAGGATTATGAGATCAAGCCTATATTGATCAACCTGATCAAACAATATCAATTCCATGGATTGCCATATGAGAATCCAATGGACCACGTTGAGTATTATGAGGAAATTTGTTGCACCATCAGTTCGAATGGAGTCCCTGCAGACTACATCAAGGGCAAGTTGTTTCACTTCTCTCTTGCTCACAATGCACTAAGATGGTTGAGATCTCTTGAGCGTGGATCACTGCAAACCTGGGATAAAACTAGAGATGCATTCTTAGACCATTTCTACACTAAGTCCAAGACAACTGTGATGAGAAGCAAGATTACCATCTTTCAGCAGCGATCCGGTGAGTTTTTTTATGAGGCATGGGAGAGAGTACATGCGAGACTGCCCACATCATGTGTACATCGATAAGCAAGTTCTCAACATCCTATATGGGGGACTTGACCGAGATTATAAGAACTTTCTCAATGAAGCTAACAATGGTGATTTCATGACGAGAACTGTTGAAGAAGCTTACACACTAATCGAGAACCTAGCTTCTAGTTTTACTGTTAGTTGTCCAGAGTACGACCGTGGGGTGCGAGTTAATAGTCTTGAAACTAAGAGGATGGACGAGCTAAACGCCAAGATAGACGTGTTGCTGAAGGCACACCAGCGTGGGGTGCAACAATGTGATGAGTTAGAAGAGATTGCTTATGATGATGGGTTTCAGGAGAATTTTGAGGAGCAACATGATTTTAACTATATCACTGGACAAGGTTTCAACCAGAACAGGGGGTATAATCCGGGTAATCTTTCCTACAGGAGTACTAATGTTGAGAACACATAGGATCATGTTTATCCACAGCAGAGAGGAGCTCAGATTCCGCAGCAGTTTCAGGGCAAGACATTCATGCCGAATCAGGGGCAGAATAATTTCAGTCAGGTTTTTTAGAAGAAAATTTTCTTGCAAAGCTTGGGCACATGAAATTTTCAGAAACTGTTCGAGCAAAATTTGGTTACAAATTTCAGGCCGTTTAAGCAGCCCCCAATGCAGCAGTTCCAGCAACCTCCTCCGCAGCAGTTTCAGCAGCTTGCAAGCTCTTCAAACAACTCACAAGATAAGTTTGAGGCTTTAATGCAGCAACTTCTTCAGAACCAGCAAAATGCTTCTCAGAAGATCAAAGAAAATACTCAGAAGCTTAATGCAAATGTTGATAGCATGTACCACGATCTGAACATCAAATTTGAAGCAGTTAGTGCTCATGTAAAGAAGTTGGATACTCAAGTTGCTTAAACTGTTACAGCGATTCAGAGACCTCAAGGGACCCTTCGAGGGAAGGTGGAGAAAACCCAAAGGAGTATTGCAATGCCATCACCTCCAATGATGAGAATTAGAGAGCAATATAGGAGATTGCTAGACTACTATATGGGAAAGATTATGATAGTTGGGTTGCTGAGAACAATGTGTAAGAGAGCAAAAACACTGAAAACTTACCCGACAGACCCGAGGAAGTTGAGCACAATGGCGGCAAGGGATTGGTTGTTGACAATGTTGAGAATGTAGTGATGATTGCAGAGGAGCAGAAGGAGACACCTATAGGAGTTGAGGGTAGGAAAGCAAAAGTTGTAGAATCTCCTCCTTATGTGCCGCCAATTCCTTTTCTTGGTGTTGTCTACACAAAGGGTCCAAAGAAGGTCTTCTCTAAATTCAAGGCAGACATGAGTGAGATTGGAGCCCCTTTACCAAAAATGGAAGGCTTGTTCGAAGTTCCAAAACAAGTGAGGTTCATCAAGGCGGTTCTTGATAATCGAAAGATTGTTGAGGAGCTAATGGGAGGTATAATAAGGTGAACGATACTGCACTTCCTGAGCCCACATTGTTGCCTAAGCTAAGACATCAAGGTCGGTTCACTATCCAATGCACTTTTGGTGAGGTAAGTTTTGATGATGCTCTTTGTGATTCTGGTGCTTCTGGTGCTTCTGGTGCTTCTGTGAACGTCATATCCCTTGAATTGGTGAAGAAGCTGAGAATTAAGGATATGAAGGGTCATTCGACATCCATTTTATTTGGTGACGCTTCCACAAATTATCCGATTGGGAGGCTTATTGACTACCCACTCAAGATTGGTAGTTGTCTAGTTCCAATAGATTTTTTGGTTTTAGAAATGGAACAAGCTTGTACGGAGCCACTGATTTTAGGATGATTATTCCTCAGTACTGTTGGTGCATATATCGATTTCCATAATAATAGAATAGTCCTTGGGAAGATCAACAAGACGATCTCATATCCTATCAAGGTATCCAAGAACGGATTATGCGGTATGATCAGTTCAATGAAGAAGGATGAGAAGGCATCAAAACCAGAAGCTTTGACTTGGACCTCAAGTTTCGATGATTTTTTTGGGTATGAGTCCAATGAGGAAGAGAATCTCCACCGAGAGCTTGCAGATGACTCATTAGATTATGATGAAGCTCCAGATTTAGCTCCCCTAGAAAAGCGTAACCCTGATCCAGATTTAACCACTAATACTCAAGTGCTTTTGTTCAATTCTTGTTATAAGCCTTTTGTAGGAAAGCTTAAAAAGGGATGGTCGGGACCATTCACTATCAAGGAAGTTGAGCCTTGTGGAGATGTAGTGTTGCTGGACACTGAAGGGATTGAGTTTATGGATGATGATCCACACCTAAAGCCGTATCTTGTGGACACTGATCTTCCTGAGGGAGACACAGATCCCCCTACAGATCTGCCCAACGCCTAACGGGCTGCTGAGTCAAACTAATGACTTTAAACAAGTGCACTGATATAACTCGGATTTACAGCAGTTTGATAAGCATTTATGCTTAGATTTTAGGTATTTCTGAGTTATTTATGGTATTTTGGAGTCTTTTCAGGGATTTCATATATTGGAGCGCTGAAGGAAGTTCTGTACTGGAAATGCACGGAAATTGCAAGAAGTTTCACCAAAAAGAAAATCTGCTGTTTTCATAATTTTCCAGAAGCAGAAGAAACCAAGTTATTGGATATTGTAGTATGGGTCCCTTTATCTTCTTATATTTTTTTATGTACATAAGTATCAATGGCAAGTTTGAGGTTATCAGAAGCACAAAAAAATTTGAATGGTATTTTCATCGTCAGAGGTAGCCCAAAAATTCATCATCTTCTCTTTTGGACAATAGTTTGTTTTATATAAGGTGGAGAAAGAAGAAGCGGTTAATATATTATCGATTTTTAGAAAATAATGAGAGAGTGTCCAGTCAACGAATTAATTTTAAAAAATTATTGATTCAATTAATCAAGCAGTGTGATAGTAGATTCAACAAGCACTGCAAATTGTGAATCTAGGTATGATAGGTTTTTATTTAGGCTTGCTGGAAAGCATGGCAGAGCAAAAACTAAGGTGTATTTGTTTGTCAAAGAGAAACTATAAGAGATGATTAATAGCAAAATTCTTATCTAAAGGAGGGAAAGATGTACTTATTAAATTTGTTGCAACAGCTTTGCCTTCTTATGCGATGTCATGCTATCATTTATCCAAATCGGTTACTCTGAAGCTTACCTCGACGATATGTGATTTTTGGTGGGGCAATAATGGTATTCAAGAGAAATGCATAAGTTAAAATGGAGTACCCTATACAAGAGCAAGAATGAGAGAGGCCTGAGATTTAGGGCAATAGAGGACTTTAACAATGCCTTTTTGGATAAACAACTATGGCACTTACTAGATTATCCAGACTTGTTATGTGCAAGGGTGTTCAAAGGAAGGTATTTCAAAAATAATTATCCTTTAGAACCTATATGACATATTCATCATCTTATGGCTGGAGAAGTATTATTTTAGCCAGATCTTTTGTTAGTAAAGCTATGGTTAAGAGAAGAGGGAAAGGAAACTCAATTTTGATTTGGAATGATATGTGGGTCTTGAGGCAAATCCCAAGACCATCATCAGGGAGTGGGTAAAATATTTATCCAGATTATATAGTTGATTAGTTAATTGATCCAGTGACTAGATTGTGGAGGAAAACATTGGTTAAACAATCTGTAACACCCGTGGACGCGAATCTTATCCTCACACAATTCCGAGAGTGACGAAGAAATATATTGGGTGCTATTTTTCTAAGTGAGGGAGGTACTCGTTCAAATATAGTTATTTGATGGAGAATAATATTTCACTATTTGATAGGAGTAACTATAGCCCTAATACCCATACTCTTTAGGCTAATGTCTGGAAATTAAAATGGAATCACCCTATACTTTCATTTGCAGCATAAATCCTGAACTAACTAAACTCTTTGTAATTCAACCCAAATTGATTATGTTCTTTGTAATTCAACCTAAACTTCTTGGTTTTTGAAAAATTAACCAAATTCAATTAATTTCATTAACCTAATTCGATGTATCAACCAAATTGTCGTTAATTTTATCGTTTTCCCCCCAAATGGAACCGTAATTTTATTAAAATTTTCCAAATCGTAATATCTCTTTGTTTTATTCAGGTTCGATTAATTAGCATCAGTCACAATCACGGTATAGTTAAAACGCGATTAACAATTTAGTAATCGTAGTTAATGAAAAGCGGTTTAATTTTGGAGAAAATGATTAAAAAAAGGTTTAATATGGGAGGAAATGATAAAATTAACGATAATTTATGTTGATAACTTAAATTTAGGGATGAAATTAATTGAATTTGGTTAATTTAAAGAAACAAAAAGTTTATGTTGAATTACAAAAAGTATAGTCAATTTGATTTTAAGTATTGAAGAGACAACAAGTATCGGATGATTTTGTTTAAGTAGTTCAGGGGAGTATACAGTCAACCCAGAATAAAAATATTTTTTTGGCAAATGTTACAAATGTGAATTAATTTTGAGGTTTCTTCTTTTAAAAAAAAATTGAGAACAGATTTGTTGGCACGTAATGTTAGAGGGTTTGTTCGTGACTATTATCATGTAGACTCCTTACCACCATATTAGGTTCTAGTTCAATGAAATATAAAAATTGTTGAAAAAGTATTTTATTTCCGCAAACACTATAGTAGAAGAAAACACTCAAATTTTAATGGGTTTATGATGGAATTTGATATGTCGGAACTAAGTGGTAGGAAATCACGTAGACATCGAAAACTATCAGAAAATACAATGGGTTTTGACAGTTATATACGTAAAAATCCGCTATAATTTATGATAGTGATATCTGGTAAACTCCGTCATATATTCTGACGGATTTTATTTTTATTTTAAAAAACAAATTGAAATTGAAATAAATATTAAAATAAAAACAAAATTTAATTAAAAATTTATAACTATTTATATAAAAATAATTCATTGTTTCCAAGTAGAGATGTTAATAATGGGTTTAAGCCCAATGGGTACTCATTACCCGTTAATTATTACAGGTTTAAAAACCCGTTTTTAACACAAAAAAAAGTTGGGCTCAAAACAGGCCAGGTACCCATAACTGTAAACTCTTGTATGAGTTTACTCACTGGGTAATGAGTACCTAATGGGTACCCATTGGATTATTTCAAATTTTTGAAATTCAGATTTTATCCATAGTTTTTTTCGCCAACAAAATTTGTTTCCTCCCAAAAAAATTTCATATCGAAATTTTCCCGCTAATTCTTTTCCGTCTTCAAATTTTCCCGCCAATTCTTTTTACATCTCCAAATTTTCTCACCAAATTTTTTTATCTCAAATTTCCCGCCAATTTTATCAGGTATTCGAGTGTTTTGCGATTATTCGAATACTTTTTGGTTTTCAAGTATTTCGATAATTTTTTTAGTACTGTTTAGGTATTCGGATATCTGAGTATTTTTTGAGAATTCAAGTATTTTTTGGGTATTCAGATATTTTTTGGGTATTCAGATATTTTTCAAATATTCATGTATTCAGGTAGTTTTGGGGTATTCATTAATTTTCTGAATATTCGGGTGTTTTTTAAGTATTCAAGTATTTTCTGGGTATTCTGATCATCAAATTTTTTTTAGGTATTTAAGTAATTTAGATTCAGGTACCCACGGATATCCATACATAAAATACCAATTTAGGTCAATTCGAGTACCCATGGATAACCCAAAATTTTATGAGCTTTTTTTTGGGTAACCCAAAATTACTTGAGTTTTTTCTGGGCTTTTTAAATTTGAGTTTTTTATACATGAGCTTAAACCAGCCTTGGGTCATGCTGAGTTTTTTTACCCACGATAACATCTTTATTTTCATGAAAGAAAACTACATACTTACAACTAGTGGCGGATCCAGAACCATTTTAAATATGGGATACAACTTCATCTTCAAACAGTGGTGGACCAAGAAATGTTTTTTTCTTGGATGAAGAAACTTTTAAAAAATATATATTATAATTTATTTAGGAAATTTACCATAATTTTTATTAAAATAAAGGAGAAACTCATGAATATATTTAAAAATATAGTCAAAAAGTGTCAACATGAAGGCTTTATCCATGGTTTGGAGTGTTAAATGGCCATAAAAAGACCAAAAATTAAAACATTTTTAAACATTTACTTGAGTTAAACGTATTTTATCTATTTTAAGGGTGTTGTGTGATCTAATTTTTACGTGGGTTTTATCTTCAAATATAAAGAAAAATACAAAATAAAAAACCAAAAACAATTAATCAAAAATAAAAAAATTAGTGTGGGACGCATGCCCCATCCAACACCTTCCGCGGTCCGTCCTTGCTTATAACAAAATAAAAAATTATTCTGGAGGCGGGAGTGTCAAGTTCGAGAAACCCGAGAAGATCATCTCCTGAGCCAATTCGTGCTCATATTCTGCTTGACGACGTTCCTTCTCTTCCTCATGCATCTTCTGTCTATGCTCTAGTTTTTCTTGACGACGATTCTTTTCTTCGTGTTGTTGCCGAAACATGGTGAGTTCATCTTCTTTTGCCTGGGATATCGGCGGATCCTGAAATATCTGAAACATCGAAGAAGCTGCATCAAACTCTATCAACTTCCCAAGTCCAAACTGACGTCATTTGCTGTATGGAATTTCCTACACAATTTGCAGAAAAAAACAATAAATAAGTAAGACTTACAAAATTAAAATTAGGAAATAAAATGAAAGTTATTCCTTGAAAACAAGCCGGTTTCTTACGGTTACAAATATTTTTTATAACTAATCCAAAATCCGTCGGAATCCGTCAATTCCCTTCAAAATATTTCAGCGGTCAGAAAAATCCATCAAAACCCGTCATAAATCCGTCATACTTTTCAACAAATTACAGACCGTCATAAATTATTAAATTCCATAGAAAATTACGACGAATGTTGGGTTTGTCTAGAACCCTCATAAAACAGTCTTAAATTCCTGAGGGTTTTAATCCATCAATAATTCCGTCAAAAATAGCCATGTTTTCTTCGATCATAATATGATTTTGGTCTATGTGCATTCAATTCTCAATTCTGATTATTCGACTGCAATTTGTATTGTGCATCAGTTTGTTGTCTTTAGAGATATTAAATGTTTCAATATAACCAGTGACCACCCATTCAAAATAGAGTCTCCTGATCATTAAGTGGATCTTATGAACCGCAATTGTCTCTTAACTTCATGATAAAGAGGCTCTATTTTGAGCTAAAACAACAATCTTAACTTAGAATTAAGAGGTTGGCACGTACTCTCTTTGCCGGCTACATATAAATAAATAAGAATTAAAAGTTATAGTTTAGGATTCTATTTTGGAATTGAAGAGCTTTTATCATTCTTTTTTTAACTATATTCCATTCTCTTCGTTAATCATTTTAAAGAGTAAGTAAACGTTTCTAACTCGCCATATTTTGCAATTTTTCGTTGATCTCTCAAAAATGCAAATCAAATTGTCAAATCAAAAATAATGTGTAATATAATCATTTGTTATTATCAAAATTTTAAAATTATAATAAATAATATATCAAATTAAAACTCTCGTCACAAAAAAAATCTAAATATATTGTCAACGATGAAAAAAATATATATTGCCGACAAGGAGGTGATCAAGTTGGTTTGCCCCTGATCTACCTTGTCACCAAGTGGTGAGATCGAATCTCATCATGTTCAAGTTGGAGCATTTACGTTATGGATCGAGACTTGTCGATCCAATGTTGACCTAAAAAAAATCCAAATATATTCATAAAATTGTGAAAATCTATTATATGTAACCATAAAACTATATAAAATATATATATATATATAAGAGTAGTATTGTATATTTTTTATTTCGTGAATTCAATTGTATATTATGAAATCACTAGCTTCAATAACATTAATTTTAGAAACTTTTATTAAAATTCATTATTGTTTAACATATGATTTTTCTTTTGATTAAATACACTTTGTTAAGTGGAATGGAACGGATAAAGA
>WJSH01010270.1:0-14807 GCA_009757365.2 Lepidium campestre | reverse complement strand
ATAATGCCAAAAATACTTTCACCCCTATTCAAAATTGCATTGGTGCATAATGGAGATGTGTTATTTGGGCCTTAGTGAGTTTAAAAGATCTTCATGTATTAATGTAGAAATTGATTGTGTAATTGTGGGTAGGGCATTACTGCAACCACATAAATGATACTTCAATCGAACTTGAATTTAACAGATTCATCATATTAGTACAGGTTTCGATAGATGCAACATTTAGTTTCCGCAACATTATTACTTCTTCGTCGTACCAAAAAAAAAAAAAAAACATTATTACTTCTTCAACATTCATTATTAAATGCATAGTGATATATTGATTTTCTTCAACATCGGAGAGTATATGTGTTCATGAGCAACAAATGCTTCACAACTCATTTTGTAACACTCAGTCTCTCAACTTATTGAGACAGCATATCACTTAGTGCCAAATTCTATTATTTATTTCATAATTTAATGGGTCTCAAATGTCTTACATAAATATTATCCGAATAAATATAAAAATAATAAAGGAAAATGTCTGAAAATTTATTATTAAAAGAAATAAAATAAAAACTGAAATAAAATCTTCAAGGGGAAATGGCGACTCAAATCAGCTACTCACGAACTTTGAACTGCTCTGAAAAAGGGGAAAAAGGAGGGGTGAGTTTAAATACTCAGTGGGGAGATCACTTCTGCCCACTGAGGCTCAAAACTCTACCCTAATTTAAATAAGTTTATCTAAGCACATAAATCAATCATGTACAACTTGTATTTTTCAACAAGTTGGACCAATCAGGTTGATCTGCCTGTAACAGCCAACGTCGCACACATCAGCTCAACCATACTCCACAATGGCTCCAGAGCCCCTTGGTTGTGAGCCCACGGCCCGTAGCTCGATCCTCCCTAGCTCGTCAGCGGTTTTTGGGTTATAGCGAACCCGCCGGCCCGTAGCCCAATTTCTCCGCGTCACAACTCTTTTAGAGACACATTAACTATTTACTTTCTTTTCTCATTACTTTCTTTTAATCATTTATTTCATCAACGACATTCACTTTCTCAACAATAGTAATTATTCGATCTCTCACGAGATCCACATCACGAATTCATATTCATATATATATATATATATATATTATATATAGTATTTTCAAACAACTACCCTAATATCACCAAATCATCAAATAACTTATATTATATCTAATAATATTTATTATTTATTTTTATAATATTTATAACCCTAGATAAATTATATCTAAATTAGAAATAAAGTTAGGAACACTCGCAGCTCAAAACCTCACCTTGATTGGCTGGTGACAAATTAAAAAACGCAGCCGAAAAGCAAGATCAACAACTTCACAACAGAAACCTTCACACCCAGATTCACGAGTCCGACAGTTCTGTTGCCTTCCTGGATGTTTCTTCTATCCAAAACTAACAAAAACCTGGCTTTTCTTTCATAGATCAAGTCAGAAAACGACCCTAAAGTTGCCAAGTTGAACACAACAGTGAGCAATAGAAACTCAGAAATCTCTAAGTCTGTAAACAAAGATTGAGATGACGCCTTACGGAATCTTGAACACAACAGTCAGGAACGGTTTGCAGATACGGAATCTTGAAAGAAAGATCTTTCTAGACCTACAAAATTCATCAACAGGCGATCAGTAACCGAGGAGTTATGGCCCCCGAAAGATAGTGACTCGGACTAGTTTCCTTACCACTTGGAGGCCGCACTAGGTTGATCAATCTACTTCGGCAATGGAGATGCTTGTTCTGAGGCTCGAGTTAGCAGATAGGAGAAGAGGAAAAAAACCACTCGGCGCCGAATCAAATGGTTTAAATAGGATAACACACTAGGTTTTGGTGATAGGTTGAGCAGCCTCAAACTTTCCTTTTTTGTTCTCAACACTTATGCTCTTTTGGATCAATTCCATCAATTCTTTTATTGGGCTTAATGGGCCACAAAATTTACTTCCCCAATTACTATAGTTGGGTCTCACAATTCTCTCCCACTTCGAGGAATTCGTCATTGAATTCGTTATTCCTAGTTATTCCGCTCTCTTCCTTAAAGAGCTCTGGATAATCCTCTCTCATCTCCTTTCTGACTCCCAAGATAACTCCTGGATTCCGTCTCTCTCCCAGCAAATCTGAACAGTCTTACTTTTCTTGTTCTTGGAGTCGACCTCTCTCCGGTTAACAATCGATAAGTCTTCTGGTGGCAACCCGAATTTGAAAGATGTTGTTAGGAAAGAGATTTTGAAACTTCTAGATGCGAGGATTATTTATCCAATCTCGGATAGTAAGTGAGTTTTCCCTATTCATGTGGTTCCTAAGAAGGGTGGAGTCACGGTTATTAGGAATGAGAAAGATGAATTAATACCGACTAGGATGGTAACCGGACATAGGATGTGCGTAGACTATAGGAAATTAAACTCCGCCACTAGGAAGGATCATTTCTTTTTGCCATTTTTTGACCAGATGTTAGAACGGTTAGCGAACCACTCATTTTATTGCTTTCTGGATAGATATTCGAGATTCTTCCAAATCCCCATACATCCTAATGATCAAGAGAAAACCACATTTACATGTCCTTATGGTACATTCGCCTACCGGTGAATGCCATTTGGACTATGCAGTGCACCGGCGACATTTCAACGGTGCATGATGGCGGTTTTCTCTAACTTGATCAAAGATGTTATGGAAGTTTTCATGGATGACTTCTCGGTGTATGGTGCATGCTTTCGCTCTTGCCTTTCCAATTTATGCAGGGTTTTGCAGAGATGTGAGGATACAAATCTCGTTCTGAATTGGGAAAAATGCCACTTCATGGTTAAAGATGGTATCGTCCTCGGGCATCGAATTTCAGAGGAAGGCATTGAGATTGATAAAGCGAAGATTGAGGTTATGATGAGCTTAGCACCACCTAATTCAGTCTGGGGGATTCACAGTTTTTTGGGTCATGCGGGGTTTTACCGAAGGTTCATCAAGGATTTCTCGAAGATTGCTAGACATTTGACACGTTTCTTATGCAAGGACACCGATTTTATCTTTGATGCGGATTGTAATGCTGCTTTCTTGCAGATCAAAGAGGCTCTAGTCAGTGCACCAATAGTCCAAGCTCCGGATTGGGATCTTCCTTTTGAGATTATGTGTGATGCGAATGATAATACGGTTGGAGCAGTTTTGGGGCAGAGAAAGGATAAGAAGCTGCATGTGATCTATTATGCAAGTCGGACACTTGATGATGCTCAGGTCAAATACGCCACCACCGAGAAAGAGTTCCTAGCCATGATCTTCGCATTTGAGAAGTTTCGATTTTACTTGGTGGGGTCTCAAGTAATCGTGCACACCGACCACACAGCTTTGCGGTATTTGATCAAGAAGAAGGATGCTAAACCGAGATTGCTAAGATGGATATTGCTTCTTCAAGAGTTGGATGTCAAGATTGTTGACAAGAAGGGTATAGAGAATGGAGTTGCATATCACCTATCGAGACTGCGGATTGAGTATGATCTTCCTATTGATGACTCTTTACCGGAAGAGCAAGTGATGTTCATCCAAGCAATTCACGAATGCTCTATGATTGTGGTTGAGACATCCGCTACAGAGAAGTTGGGGGAAAATGGTCCTTGGTATGCTGACTTTGTGAACTACCTTGCTTGCGGAAAGGAACCACTTGACATGGATGGTAATGACAGGAAGAAGTTCTTCAAGGAAGTAGTTCGGTACACTTGGGATGAGCCCTACTTGTATAGACAAGGGAAGGATCGACTATTCCGCTGCTGCATTCCGGAAGAAGAGATTCAGGGCATTCTTTTCCATTGCCACGGTTCAAGTTATGGTGGATATCTTGCTACTTTCAAAACTGTCACACGGATTCTACAAGTTAGTTTTTGGTGGCCTAATATATTTAAGGATGCTCAGGAATTCATCTCTCGGTGTGATGACTGTCAACGCCAAGGAAATATTGGTAAAAGGCAAGAGATGCCTCAGAATTTCATCTTCGAGGTTGAAGTGTTTGATGTTTGGGGAATAGACTTCATGGGACCATTCCCATCTTCTTATGGGAACCTCTATATCTTGGTTACTGTTGACTAAGTCTCCAAATGGGTAGAAGCGATTGCAAGCCCCACTAATGATGTCAAGGTGGTAATTAAGTTGTTCAAGACCATCATCTTCCCGAGATTTGGAATTCCGAGAGTGGTAATAAGTGATGGGGAAAGCCATTTCATCAACAAGGTTTTTGAGAACCTCATGAAGAATTATGGTGTCAAGCACAAAGTGGCTACTCCTTATCACCCACAAACTTCAGGGCAAGTTGAGGTTTCCAATCGCCAAATCAAAGAGATTTTGAGGAAGACCACACAAAAAGCTCCAAAGGATTGGTCTAAGAAGCTTGAAGACGCTTTGTGGGCTTATCGGACTACATTCAAGATACCACTATGAACAACACCATTCAACATGTCTTATGGGAAAGCTTGTCATCTTCCGGTTGAGATTGAGTACAAAGCCATCTGGACTACCAAGTTATTGAACTTTGATCTCAAACCAGCATCCGAGAGGCGATTGATACAATTGGAAGAACTTGATGAGATTCATCGGGATGCATATGAGAGCTCCAAGATATACAAAGAGAAAGCGAAGGCTTTACATGACAAGAAGATAGTGAGGAGAGAGTTCAAAGAGGGTGATAAGGTGTTAATGTTTAATTTTCGGTTGAAGCTCTTCCCAGGAAAGCTGAAATCAAGATGGTCGGGTCCTTTTGAGGTGAAAAAGGTTCGACCTTACGGAGCTGTTTTTCTTCTAGGTCCTTCGGGGAATGAGTTCACACTGAATGGTCAAAGGATAAAGGCTTACTTAGCCAAAAGTCGAGACGCGTTTGCGGAGAAGATTCCTCTTTCCGGTCCTCAAACCGCATGAAAAAGTGGTAGACAACGTCGAGTTTGAGACGATAAACAAGCGCTCTTGGGAGGAAATCTCATGGTATCCTTGTACATAGTTTTGTTTTGCTTTCTTTATTTTGATTTTATTCAATGGTGTTTGGATTGCTTACATTAGTGCAAGCTTAGGTTTTAGAAAGGGAAGGAATGGCTATGGGATTGAGAAGATGTTCTCTGGAAACAGCCGAGGTCGATATTTGATCCATAACGCCGCGGTCGAGCTCACAGCTGACCAAATTACTCGACAGGCGTGACACAGCAACTCGGCCTTGAAGTGGTACTCACTGCCGACCTCTCGATCGACCCAAAAGAGGTCGATTGCCGTTACTCAAAATCAGCTCAATTCCGCCCGCCTCCAAAGTCAACCCCGCGGTCGACCGATGCTGCCTGACGTCTAAGCCAAGAGATTCTCCGGATGCGTCCCAGGTCGACCGAGGCACCTCGACGCCGCGACCATGAGCTAAGTTTTTCCTCTTCTATCTTATTTAAGCCACGATTCTACCTACCTCTTTCTCCATTTATCTCAAATACATTTATATTTTCGCACCTAACAAGCTACCAAAGTTCATCTTTCCATATTACTTGAATTTTTTTTATGCAACTCTCTACAAGTTTCATTCATCACATTTTAGCCCCTACAATTCAAAGGTATGAATTATAATTTTCAATCTCCATTAGAGATCACGCTTGGTAAACGCCAGAAGCTCGACCCAGCATACCGCCCACGGCGTATCGCCGCAGACACTAATCGTAGCGCCCACGGACAGCCGAACATCGACCCGCGGACGTATCACTCAGCGTTCGCGGGAACAACATCTCGACTGTGGTGACACATTCTCTGTCAACCACGGGCGTATTCTCTGTCGACCACGGGTGTATTCTCTGTCGACCACAAGCACGTTTTCACTCGACCGCGGCAACTCTTCCCTCGACCACGGGTAGCGCCACGACAGCATTTCCTTGACCCGTGGTCACGTTTTTCTCGCCCGAAGAGTGATATCTCTTGACCAGACCAGGCCGTCGACCTCATGGTCTACCTTTTCACCCCGACGCCGCAACCACCACAAATGATTGGCACATGCAGCCGACATCGAGCTCGCAGCCGACTAGGGCACCTCGACGCCGTGGCCTAAACGTTTTAAAAATTGGGTTTTAGCCAATTTGTCTTGGATCAACCCGAATTTACTCTTTAAAGAATCAAAACTCTAATGTTTAAAGGACACATTATCATATCTTAGTTTTTTTAGCCAATTAGAGAGAGTTTAGAGAGAAAATATTGGAGACTCTTTTGGATGATCATCTTTGGATCCATCATTTCAATCTATTGAAATCTCTTATCCCATCTCTTATCTTTCTCATTATGCTTTCATTTATTTGCTTTTGTTCTATTTTGTGTTCTTTAGTTATGTGTGAGTAGTCTTCTTATGGGTTTGGTGATTTGGTAGACTCTAGGGCTTGATGATTGATCTTTGATGCTTAGGTTGTTAGATTCCTTCATTTAGGGTGATTTTAATGCTAGTTTCAACCTGATCATTTGAAATCTAGATGCTAGGAGTTTTTCTGTCTGGAATGTGTTCGATTAAATTCCTTATAGACCCTTTTATGAGCTTTTCTTCCCTAGCCATTGGAAAATGAAGTTAGGGTGATTAGTGGCCCTAGTGAGCTTTATCTTAATGTTGTTTGGTTTCTAAATTAGCAAATGGAAGTTTAGCTAATTGATTGATTGAATTAGGAGTCAATGTCATGGAAGTGGGTTGATTCATTTGATTGTCTCATGTCCTAGGTTGAGCTTTATTGTTTTCTCTGCATCATTGGTTGATTATCTTGGCTTGGAGTCGATTGCCTTATCATCTAGCCCATAATTCCTGAATCGTTTGCCTTAGTTGTTTTATCTGTTCTGTTTTGTTTGTTGCTCTGTTTTGTTAGTCTTGCTCTGTTTTGTTTTATGTTTTACTGAATTTGGTTTGCTAAGTAGTTGTTTGTTTAGTTCTTGTTTCATTTTAGTTTTCGGTTTATGTTTTAGGTTGCTTAGTTGTAGTTTGATTTTTAAATCTGATTGCTCTAGTTTAAGTTAGGATTGAATATAACTATTGTGTTAGTTCTAGGTTCTATGAGGATTCGAACCTCAAGTACTTCAATGTCATAATTGTTCGTGCTTGTTGAATTATTTGATTGTTAGAAAAAGCGAACATCAAAACGGTCGTCCCAAGATAAGAGAGAACTCACAATTTGGTTCCATTTCCACTACCGTGAAGTTCTTTGGAACTATGCACTTCCCCACCTTAAGTGGGTAATAAACTAACCTCCCCACTAGGTATTTAGTAGATGCATCTCCAAATGAAATTGAAGTTGAAGGCTCCTGCATGTTAGCAATTCCCAGCGTCTTAACAATCCCAAGCGACAACACACTCACGCTTGCGCCCGAATCACATAAACCATTATCAAAAGTCAATTTTACAAAGGTGCAAGGAATAACAAATGTACCTTGATCTCCTTCTTTAGGCAACACTTTGGGATCATGAGGTGCATGATCAAGCTCTCCGTTGTTCATCAACAACTCCTCAACCTTCACTCGGTTCTCTAAAACCGCTCTCATAAACCTTACTTGAGTTGGAACCCCATACAAACTCTCCATGCATGGCATAGGAACATCAATTTCACACATATTCGCCTTGAATCTAGAGAGTACCTTCTTTTGAGTTTTTGTGAGGAAGCACTGTGGAAATGGTATTGGTCGCTCATAAGGAGGAGGGTCGATAGCTCTTACCTTCTTATCCTTAACTTCATTAGGTCAGTTGCTCTTGTCATTGGCATCCTTCTCAATGTGTGCACTAGACTCAACACCCAACTCTTTGTCACTTCTCTTTTCAACTTCCTTAGGTTCTCTTTTTGTGACAGAAACGACAACCTCAACACACTTGGCACTTGCAATAACCGACTCAGCTACCCTTTTGCTTTTGGCGAGGTAATTCTTCATAATTTCTTCTTTGCTTTTAGCAACCCAATCATTATACTCTTCTTCTCCACAGATTCGCCTAGCAATCTCATTAATCGATCTTTCCTTGTCTGTGGGCAATAGAAAAACTATCGCTACAGTTGAATTTGTGCTTGATGGATCGAAGCTGGCGTTGACCTGATCCAGTCGATAAGGAGGGTGACGTCCGAGAGTGTTCCAGCGATCAGATGATGCGGGTGGTCGTGGTCGAGATCATCACATCGACCTTGAGGTCGACGGCGGCGGCTTCCAGAGGCATTTGTCCATTTTTCTACTATTCTTTAAACCAAATCCACTTCTTGTTTGTGAGTTCCATTGTTAAACCTCCAAAGTCCAAAGTAAGCTCCAAAATCACCTGAAAAGACTCAAAAGACCGAAAATATGGGACTCGATCTATTTAGGATTCTAAAATGCAAAATAAATAGAAATCTACACTAAAGTCTGAATGCATGAGCCTTAGATGATGAAATTGAGATAAAATATGTATGAAAAACTAGTAAATAATGAGGTATATCAACGACCCGCTAATTGTCCAATTAGGCGTAGCCGGCATCAAACTAGCAAGAATATTCATCGACAACTGAAGTTCTGTGGATATGTTGTTCCATGATGCATTCGTCCGGATGGGATTCAAAGATGCGGAGCTGGAGGGACCCCAAACCCCATTTACCAGCTTCGCGGGGGAAACAACTTTGTCCCTTGGCAAGATCAAACTAGTAGTCGAGGCTTGCGAAGTACGAAAATTGACAACTTTCGTAGTAGTGAACAAAAAAGCGCCATTCAACGCAATCTTTGGCAGGCCGTGGCTCTACGCCATGTAAGCATTAGCCTCAACGTACCACCAATTTCTAAAATTCCCGACCCCAAAAAGGGACGCGATGGTGAGGGAATGCCACAGCATAACCCGGTGATGCTATAGGGAAAGCTACGCACTGGCAAAAACATATCCACCATAGCAATTAATGCAGCTCGAGATTTTGACCGGGCAAAAATCGAAGACACACATGAATCCATTGCTCCATCAACCCCACTTAATGCGCATAGAACAGGTTCAGGTCGACTCAACCAACCCGGAGTGGAAGGTTAACATAGGTCAAGATCTTAACTTCCATGTCAAAGAGGAACTAATCCGCAATCTGAGTAACAACGTCGACACCTTGGCTTGAACAACTACCGCAATGTTAGGGATAGACCTCGATGTCGCATCTCATGAGCTGAACATATACTCAACATATAAACCAATCCGGCAGAAAAGAAGAAAGTTGGGAAATGAGTACGTCAAAGTAGTTAAAGACGAAGTCGACAGACTACCTGACCAAAACGGAAAATGGAGGGTATGTGTCGACTTCACCGACCTCAACAAGGCTTGCCCAAAAGATAGCTTCCCACTTCCCCCACATAGACGGTCTCGTGGAAGCAACAACATGCTACCAAACCCCTGTCGTTCATGGACGTTTTCGCGGGGTACAATCAGATTCCCATGCATGAAGAAGACCATGAAAAATATCATTCATAACCGATAGAGGTACTTACTGCTACAAAGCAATGTCTTTTGGCATGAAGAAAGTCGGCGCGACATACCAGTACCTTGTGAATGCTATGTTCGCAGCACAGCTGAGAAAAACAATGGAAGTTTACATAAGAAATATGCTAGTAAAATCGACACGCGCGATATCACATTAAGCAGCTAGCCGAATGCTTTAAAATCCTCAACAAATATGGGATAGAGCTCAATCCGGAAAAATGCTCCTTTGGCGTAGCATTTGACGAGTTCTTAGGATACCTTGTCACCGAATGCGGCAACGAGGCGAATCATCAACAGATCAGCGCACTGATGGATTCACCACCGTCCAGGACTCAAAAAGATATACATCGGTTGATAGGGCAGATAACGGCACTAAACCGCTTCAAAACAAGGTCGACAAACAAATGCCTCTCATTCTACAAACTGTTGAAAGGAAACAAAAAATTTGAATGGAGCGCGGAGTGCGACAACGCTCTAGCACTCCTGAAATCTTATCTCGCCAACCATCCAATAATACAAAACCGGTTGAGGGAGAGACATTGTACATTTAATTGGGAGTTTCCCTAACAGATGTCAATGAAGTGTTGGTTTGAGAGGACCGCAGTGAGCAAAAACCGATCTATTACATAAGCAAAACGCTTACATATGCAGAGACGCGCTACCCCACAACGGAGAAATTAACACTAGCTGTGATAACGTTAGCGCGAAAACTGCGACCATACTTCCAATCATATAAAAATAGCGGTAGTAACTGAACACCCACTTCGTGTTATACTCCACGAGCTGAGTCAGTCAGGGCGACTAGTCAAATGGGCGATCGAGCTGACCGAACATGACATCGAGTATGAGATAAACACCATTATCAAATCTCAGTTCCTGGCCGATTTCATAGTGGAACTCGCTCAACTGGATGAAGCAGTTCCCGAGCCCATCGCGACGTGGAAACTGTATGTAAATGGCATCAGCATCCGCTTGACTTCTCCCGTGGACGAAATTTTGGAGCAATCTTTCCGACTCGGATACAAGGCATCAAATAACAAAGTAGAATATGAAGCTCTCGTAGCAAGTTTGCAGCTCGCCCTAATTTTGGAGATAAAAGCAATCAAAGCTCACAACGACTTGTAACTCGTTGTAAGAGAATGTAACGGTGAGTACGAAACAAAGGATACACGTATGCAAAGTTTACACGCTTTGGTCAAGTAGCTCCCGTCCAAGTTTACTTGCATCCACCTCAGACCCTCTGGTTAAGCAAATGATTTCGGTGTAACTCAAAGAGAAACCAAGCATTCCTGAAATTACGATCGCCCTGATCAGAAACATAGCTAACACGGAGCCCGGTGCCATGAATCAGCCATGTGCCATGAACTAGTCTAGTGCCACAAATCAGCCCGATACCAAAAATCAACAAACTTCGCCATCAGACTAGAGGGAGCCGATATCCAGGTACATCAAGCACGAACTTTTACCACCAAAAAAATGGAAAACACACAAAATAAAAATCCAGGACCCAGATACTGCAAAATCGAGGAGCACTTGTACAAGCACAGCGTCAGTTGACCATACATGCTAAGCGTTGACCAAAATAAACCGACTAGACTACTTGCCGAGATCCATGAAGGGTCATGTGGGAGTCACTCCGGAGGCGTGCCCTAGCAATTAAGATAAAACGTCAAGGATACTTCTCGCCAACGTTGGTTGGTGACAGCGAGGACTATTCAAAGAAATGCAAGAAGTGTCAACGGCATGCTCCGAGCATACACCAGCCAACAAAGGCCCTGACCATGACATCCATCCCCTACCCCTTCATGCACTGAGCGATGGACGTCGTCAGACCAATGGAGGCCTACAGCCCACGAAAGCACCATTTCATGTTAATTCTTACGGATTACTTCACAAAGCGGGTGGAAGCGGAGTCATACCAACAGGTAACCAGGGAAAATATAAAATCATTTCTTTGGAAAATTATAATATGCAGGCGTAGTGTCCCATAGGAGATAGTAACAGACAATGAAACAAATCTCACCTAAAAACCGGTTCGTGAATTATGCGAAACTTGGATGATACGTTTAACAATGAAATGCGGAAGCTACCAACAAAACCGTCTGAAGCAACTTAAAAAGCGTTTAGACACCAAGAAGTCGAGTTGGGTAGAGGAATTCCAAGGCGTGTTATGGGCATACAGAACAACACCTCGGACCTCGACTAGAGAGATGACATTCGCACTCGCTTTAGGTATGGAAGCAGTAATCTCGAGGGAGGTGTCGGTCCCAAGCATCTGAAGTACTTATAGCCACGCCCACGAACGCTTGAACAACGAATTGCTAGAGGACAACTTGAACCTCATTGACGAAAGAAGAGACCTAGCTATGATAAAAATGCAGAGTTACCATCACATCACCGTGAAGCATTTCAACTCAAAGTAAAGGAGCGAAGATTTGAAGACGGCGATTTGGTACTAAGGAAAGTTTTCTAGAATACTAAAGAACCGAACGCAGAAAAACTCGGAGCAAATTGGGAAGGACCCTACCGCATCACCAGAACAATTTAAAACGAAGTATATCGCCTAGAATATCCAAAGACAAGGAAGCATGTGCTCAATGCATGGAACACGGTCCACCTAAAACGATTCTACGCTTGACGAAAGCATATGAACGCCAGCTTGGTACAAAAAATAATAAATCTAAAATAAACAAACTACGTTTTTGGCATGATCCTCATCGGGGTATGTAGGTAGCTCAAGCTATATTAAAGAAAGTAATAAATCATGTGTCCACATACAAACCAACAAAGGAGCCATACGGAATAAAACAAGTTTTTGTCTAAAGCGAGCAGCAAAGGAATTAAAAAAAAGAGTTTGTCTTAAGAGGAAAGGGAGAGATCAGGGAAAAGGATTACGAGTTTCAGCGGCAACTGCCCCGGGCTCCGTGATGCCTTGTTCGCGAGAAGGGCTAGATTCAGCCTCAGCCTCCACCACAACAGGTTCGATGAGTTCCTCAATGACTAGGTCTGAAGTTTCAAGCTCATCAACGAGAGTTTTTTCCTCCGCAGCGCACGTTTCAAGCCTCATCCGCTCTCGTGTAAAGTCAAAACTAGTGCGCTAAACGGCCTTCAACAATCAAAGATTGTTCCAGTGTTGCTAAAGGTTGCAGTTGTGCACATCGCAGTCCATCCTTTGGTCCCACTTAGTCTTGATGGCCTTCAATCGTGCTAGGTGGAGAGTATCTTTTAGAGCAATTTCCTCTGCCATCCGTGCATTTCAGCAGCAAGATCATTAACCCTGGCAGCAAGAGCTGCCTTCTCGCTGCGGAGGTGTTGAAGAACTTCATCTTTTTGGGAAGCGTCAACTTTAAGCTGTGAAGCTTCGAGCTCCCATTGGCGAGACTCCCCTTTGGTCACCGCCAGCTCATATTCAACAGCAACATAGCGACCATGAGAGGAAGCACTAGCCGCGACACGCTCAGCCCGTGCGCTATACTGGTTGATGGCGAGCGTGACCTGAAAGAGCAAAATTTACATTTGAAATATGTGCAACAACGTCCCGTCAAAAGAAATATATTCCAAAAAGAAGAGAAAAGGTTACAACACCTTGGAGATCCCCTCGGCCATCAGAGCTTATAACTCCTTCCCAGCCATACGATCAAGTGGAGGAAGAATCAAGTCTTCATCCCTGATGGCCCGGATGGCTTCGGCAACATCCGTAGTAGGTCCGCGCAGCGGGAACTCATACCACGAGGGAGTAGGATAACAACACGTGAAGCTCATGGAGCGCGCTACCAAAGATCCCTCTTGCGTTGAGGGACATCCTTCAATCCGAGCCCGCTTTGCCAAAGGCTCTCCGAGCGGAGAAGGGTTAGGATCATCATTAGTTGCGGGGTGCTCACCCTCAGACTCATCATTGTGCTCGTCACCGCGCATGCAAGCGAAGCGTGTCATAACTTAAACGTGTTTAGATCGTATATCTCGACTTTGCGAACTATGAACTAATTGGATGTCGCTCTCAGTTACAGAGGAATCCTCGTCTGCGGGGCCTAAAATTAAACAAGAAAGGGAGAAACCCCTAATATAAGAGCTTCTGGGATTGCACCAAAAAAGGAAAACAACGCACCCAAGAAACCGGATCACTTACTTGATTCAGCAGAGGCTCGACGGGACGAGGATGAGTTGGAGCGACTGTTTCACGAGAAATGAGATAGTCTTCCCATCGATGGACCAAGCAGTCCGTCACATGCTCGTTTGAAAAGGAATCTCATAAGTTATCCCCCTTCAGCAACACAAATTGAACGTCGCGGAGATTGTCGATTGGCTCTAAAGGAGGCGAGTCTACAAAACTAGAAGACAAGCAAAAACAAGAATTAGAACATCAGAAATTCAGAAGATAAACATTTGAAAATCGAGCGTGCATCTTTTGAAAAAGAGCGCGTAGGCGTAGAACCATCCAGACGGAGCTCCTTCCGGAGAACGACCTATCAGCACTTGCAACTCCACATACTTAATACCAATCTCGCGCTGCCATCGATCGAAACTTTCATCGGTAAAGACCGACTGATAAGGTGGGCCATAATATTCACCAACGGCTCGGAGAAGTTTTTCCCTGATAACACTTCAGTTACGCTTGCGACCTGGGCCAGAGCCAGAAGCGCCATAAGTGGAAACCTCCTCAGTCATCGGAGCGGAACCGGTATAATCAACAAAGGCGTCACTTAGCGCGTTAAATAGATGACCGTATGATTCCAGAGAACCTAGCGACTCCTCAGAACTAGAAGAACAACAGGTTAAAGCCCTTGGACTAGTAGAATCACTCTCAACCTCACTCATACAAAATCTCAATACCACGTCACCCAAGAAATATAAAGAAAATGAAAATAAACGAAGAACGAGAACATTGCGGAGAAAAATTCTTAAGAATTTGCTAAGAAGGGAGAGCGGGAGGAAGTTACCTTTGAAATTACGGTTACGGAAAAATTAAAGTGTGGTAGAAGCAAGGAAATAACTCCTCAAACGCAGCAGTTGAGAAGCGATCCTGAAGCGTCCAAATCCAATCAGTATCCCGAGAACAAATGAATAAATAGTAATATAAGTGAGAGCTTCAATGAGAATTGGTTCTCATTTGAGAGATTTCAAAATTGGACATGTGTTTATTTGATTGTTAAATTAAAAAATTGGACAAAGGTGGTGTACGACATTATATATCAACTTCATATGTTCTTTTTATCATACACATCTATTTACACGTCCGTATTTTTAAAATTATATTTATACATATTATTTTCTAATCTTTAAATTATTAGCATTGAATAAATAATATTTTGTATATTATGAGTAAGAGTATCTTTTTTACGTTTCGTATAGATTAAGTTAAAATTTA
>WJSH01010269.1:0-14321 GCA_009757365.2 Lepidium campestre | reverse complement strand
TTTCCTAATTATCATTGATATTTTACCAATTTCTAACTTATCTACTGGCATTTGGCAAATTCATCCTAAAATAAATACATTAACCTATCAATGTGTGATAACTAGTATAATGACACATGGACAATTATTGGATCGAGTATAAAAAAGATACCATAATATTATCAACAATTTTTAAGAGATTACTAGCAACTTACAATGGTTAGATCCACTAGCAACCTACTTAAGTCTTACCGAAAGGTTATTAGCAGCAACTTGTATATTTAGAGTCAGATATGACCTTATTGTTTTGAAACATATGAATAGTCCTCCCATTAATAAAATGTCAATTATATAAATATATGTATATTGGTATATAGTAAAATTTTGATATAAAAACATAAAAAATGTCAAGTAAAAGATGTATAACAAAAGTATGTATACATTTTAAATTGCCATGATATAAATATTTTTAAAAATATATCTTTTGAAGTGGGGCTCTAAAAATTTTAGATCCGGTTTTGTGTATTCTGTATAGGTTTCGTGCAACTTTCAAAAGGTCACTAGCAACCTACTTAGGTCTTAGGCAACCTAAGGTTACTAACAACATACAACCGTTCTAAACAACCTCCGGAAGGCTATAAAAAACTATAATGGTTTGTGACAACCTTTGGAAGGTTATTAAGGATCTCCTTAAGGTTATTGACAACCTACATGATGTTCATGGCAACTTCCATTAAGTTTTTGGCAGCTTCTCAAAAGTGATCTAGAAAATGTGCAAAGTATCCAACTGCCTTAAATATGAATGACCAATTCACATACCAAATCATAAGAGTTTACATTTCACGAGGCATGCCAAGAAGGAAGCAACTTACTCACATAATAAAGAAACAAAAAAAAAAAACAAAGACAAAACCCATCAATCATTGTGGTTCAAGCTTTGAAGTTGGGAAATTCCCACTGTACTGAAATGACTCATTGCCATAAAGATCACCAGAATCTTTGCTTGCATCTTCATATGTTCTTGAGCTGGTTGCTGAATCAGCATTAGGGTTTAATCCCACAAGCTTCACTATGTTCTCAATCTCTTGTACCACCTCACTCATTGATGGCCTATTCTCTCCTTCTGTCTCCACACATCTCAAAGCCAAATCTACAAACCTCTCAAACCCTTTAAGTTTATTCTCACCAATGATCGTTGTGTCAAGCAATTCTTGAAGGTCATACAAAGTCCTTGTTTTGTCCATCTTCTTTTTCACCTCTTTCACTACATAGCTGCCTTTATCTATTGGACTTTTACCAGTTAATAGCTCAAGCATCACCACACCAAAACCATACACATCGCTCTTCTCCGTCAATTGATTTGTCATGTAGTACTCTGGATCCAAGTAGCCCTAGTTCAAGACATATATTGTGAGTTTTGTTGTAGTAACTGGAGTTCATATATCTGATGATTGATTTTCTTACTCACCATGGTTCCTTTAACTTGTGTTGTGACATGAACTTTCTCAGGGTCTCCCACAAGTTTTGAGAGGCCGAAATCAGCAACCTTTGCGGTTAAGTGTTCATCAAGTAATATGTTATTTGATTTTACATCTCTATGTATTATTGGTGGATCAGCAAGCTCATGAAGATAAGCTAAGCCCTTGCCTGAACCAAGTGCTATCTTAAGCCTTCTTGTCCAATCAAGTCTAATCCCATTCTTGCCTGTATTATTACCAAATTCAGTAGCCAAGAAGAGCTATCAGAGAAAGAGAGGTTTACTATTATACCTGATAGACTGTCTCTAAGAGAGCCATTTGGAATGTACTCATACACAAGCATTTGTTCATTGCGATCGAAACAGAAGCCCAAAAGTTTGACAACATTCTTATGATGAACTCTTGAAAGAAGCTCAATCTCAGTTTTAAACTCCAACTCTCCTTGTGAAGATCCTTGTTGAGCTCTTTTGATAGCTATAAGTTGTCCTGAAGGAAGGACCCCTTTGTACACCTGTTTCACCATCATATTAAGATCATAATTTCGAACTTATGCCATTGGTTATTTCGACTAGGACCATTTGCAAAGACACAAACCTGGCCATAACCTCCACCTCCAACATCATTTTCCTCAGAAAAGTTATTAGTACATTTCTTCAGCTCTTCTAATGTAAAGGCTTTTGCTCCCATTAGCTGTGGAGCATCTATATTGGTCTTACTTGTATTCCACTTGGCTATAAACATACAAGGGAGAAACTGTCAGAATCTTCATCAAATAAGGGAGTAGTCTTGGCTTTTTCTTCTTACCAAAAGGATTAATTTGATCTGTTGCTATCTCTGCTCTCTTCTTTTGTCTAAGAGCATAAATCCCAGCTAAAATTAGGCACAACAGAAGAACCGCAGCACCAACTGATGCTCCAATTATAATGCCTGTGTTTATTGACTTGGAACCTCCTGTGTATAACAAAACCAAGAAAGAGCAAATGAGTCATATATATCAAATTTAAAACCAATATAGATTAAGTTTATGTGTGTGTGACCAGTTTCATCATACCAGAGAATTGACTATACAGATTGGCTTTGAAAACATAAGGTCCAAATTCTGTAGGAAGCTTATTAGTTTTACTCTGTGTGCTAAACACAGAAATAATACTACTCACTCCTGTCTGATTAAACCTCTCTGTCCCCAATGGAAATACCAAGAGTTCTATTAGAAGATGATAATCAGTTGGAGACTCTTCTCTGTTTCTGATAACCACTGAGTCCACTGAATAATTTCCCTTCTTAAAGATTTCTGTAATACGCTCTTGGAGTTCTTTGAACCTAGTGTCATTTGAATACCCTGAGAAGGAAGGAGATCTGAACTCAAGTGTTCCTATGAGTGGATACACACAATGGCAAGCTAAACTCAGTTCCTTCCCTTTATCACACTGATTACTACAGTTTGATTGTGGTATAGATAATGAAGAGTCCTTTTGGATCGTATTATTGCAATAGTCACTCGACTTGTTCTCAACTTGAAAGCACACATCATTATCAGCCAACCTGTGAGTTATATATGTTAAAGACACATAAACAATTGACTCAAAATGTTTAGAAAATTGATTTGTGACCAATACATACATTACTTGGATGTGGTTATTAGCTGTTGGTTTGTATTCCACAATGTCATTGTTTCTTAGATCCACAATCTCCAACTGCTTGCTAAAACTACTCCCAAGGTCTAATTCTCCATTTATATAATTTCTCTTTAGGTAACTGCAAAATCAAAGGAAAAAAATCAGTAGATAACCACAACTTTTGAGTTGACTTTACAATCCAAGTTTTCATGTCTTGTTTGACTCACACTGTTTGTAAAAAATTAGGACTGAAGAGTGATGTTGGTACTGAACCATTAAGTTGGATCCCTTCCATCCTTCTGCAAAGTAGACAATTAACCACTTGACCAAAAATCCTTCCCCGAGATTATAAATAAATTTAGGTCGTGTATTAGCACCGATCATCACTTTGTAGATATATATAGAGAGAAAGATAGAGGGAGAAGAATGCTCATACAATGTTGATAGGTACGGTAACGAAGAGATCCATGATGGAATGGGTGATGATATGAATCTGTTGTTGCTCACATCTCTGTTACAAAAGAATCACATCATAACAATCGATTGATTATAATAAATAAGAAATGATTATGATAGTAAATTGAGAAAAAAAAACAATATAGAATTTTACAATGTGTAGAGATTGGTCAAGTTGGATAAATTTGGTAGGCTACCGGTTAATCTGTTGTTGGCCAAGTGCCTGAAATAGATTCAAATACAAACTCTTTTACCTCTTTTGATTAATATCTACAGAAAAAACAGAACATAACTTTGGTCTCTCATGACTTACAATTCAGAAAGAACTTTGAGATTGTTAAGACTTGAAGGAATTTCTCCATTTAGTCTATTCCTATCAAGGCGTCTGTAACAAATAGACAAGACCATATGAGAGCCTAGAGAAGTAATTAGGAACAATATAGAAAACTTGAAAGATCTTTTTTTGCACTACTTACAACACTTCTAACGATCTAACGAGGCCGAGGCTTTCGGGGATATTGCTTGTGAATTGGTTTCCATCAAACAACCTATCGATAAAACAAGAAGCAATGCATTCAATTTGTTAGTTACTAGTCTCAGCTTGTCCACAATCTCAGCTCTCACTATGTCTTGAAGTCATATTTGAGCTATTGTCCACAATCTCAGCTCTCACTATATGAAACTTACACATGTCTCAAAGTCATATTTGAGCTAAAGAGCTTTTCTGAGATATTCCCTGAAAGTTTGTTATTTCCAAAGTGACTACAAGAGAAAGCAATGAAGAGTCAGACTACTTAGTGAATATATATTCTAACCACATTGGAATAAAAAAACCTATAAAAAGAACTGATCTAATATGTGATCTATAGTTAGAAGTAGTACATATATTAAAAGAGTGATTATATTAAGATAAATGGAAAGATTTGGGATTTATGTATACAAATGGTTTGCTCCAAGAAGCATGTCAAGTCCAGGTGAAGTTCCATCAGAAACTGGAAGTGGTCCTTCAATCTGATTGTCAGATATATCGAACCAATATAGGTTCGATAATCGTCCAATTGAAGCCGGAATTGTTCCACTGAATTGATTCAAATTCAGAGAGCTGCATTGAGAAAACAGAAATACTACTGAGTTTAGAGAGTGATAAAAAATTGTTAGTGATAAATAAAAGGAAGCAATAAAATCTTACAGTCTTATAAGTTGTTCAAGATCTCCTATGGACTCAGGGATTGGACCAGTGAAACCACATCCCATAAGGTTCCTAGAAGGAAACAAATGTAGCCAATTCAAATAGATGAAATCAAGCGATTGTAAATTAGGTTCATGATCTTGTTATCTTACAAGATTGTCAACTTCTTGAGGTTACCAATATTTGGTGGAAGTGGTCCAGACAATTTAGGATTTGATGTCAAATCCCTACAAATCATATGAATCATAAGATGAGAACAAAATTGATAAATATCAATCAAAAGGAAAGTTAAGAGAGAAAGAAAGAAAAGTCGTGATCACATAGGAGATAGGAGAGATTCATTATAGAATCCAATTTTGATGTAAGAGTGATACGTTTACAATAAGTCTATGTGGAGACATAGAAGCTTTAGGTTTCTCCTATTGATTCTCAGAGCATCTCCAATCTATTACTCTACTTTTTACTTTATAATAGAGTAACTCTAGAATAGAGTTGAGTTTTGCTCACCCATTACTCTATTTTTCACTTTTTATTAAAAAAAATATTCTTAGAATATTCATTTTCTACATATTTTATATTTTCTAAAAACATCTATTATTTATCAAAGTTATCAATTTAACCCATTTATTTTATAACTAAGCTAATTCATAAATAAAACTATAATATGACTGAAATTAAAAATTTTATTACATAAATAAAACTATATTACACAATAAAAAAACATAAGGTATAAATGTTTAAACATCACTATTAATATATTTTTCCCAAAAATAATTAATTAACGCATTTTGGAAAGTGAAATGTGCTTCTTTATCACTATAAATTTTTAAACATCATTATTACTTATGTTATTGTATTTTTATTAAATGTTGTTGTATTCCAAAATTTTAGTTAATTATATAAATATCTTTTATAAAATAAATTATCTACAATATAAAATTCAATATTAAAGTGTAATAATTGCTTTGATATACTATTAGTATACTTATAACATTTAAAAGTTAAAGGACCATTTTGTAAATAAAAAAAAATTAACTCTATGATAGATTTGATTTGTTTTCATCAAAAGAAATAAGGAAATAGAATTGAGAGGGTGAATGAAAGTTAAAAAAGAAAACAAAACAAAATTAAATTTAAAAATTATAAATATTAATATAGAGGGTAAAATAGAATATAATTAAAATTAATTAGTATAAGGAACATACTAGTTTTCACTATTCCATAATTAGATTCTTAATTTTGTTTCATTTTATAGCTATCTTTGCTAATTCCCTGTAAACACTAACCCCAAACCGAATAAAAATGTAATTTAATCTTAAGTATAATTTTTTTTTAAGATCTAAAAGACCTCGAAATCCAAAGAACCAAAAACCCAACAAAACTGAATGTAAAGGAAAAGAAAGAAAAACATACAAGATCTGCAGTTCAGACAACTCCAAAATATCTACAGAAAGCTTTCCTTCCAAGTTAAGGTTGCCCAATGATCTGAAACAAGAAACAACTTAACGTTGAAGAGTTCTACAGAGGATTGTTGAAGTTAAGAAGCAGCAAAAGAATAAACAAGTTCTTACATTGAAACAATGCGATTATTGTTACATTCAATTCCAACCCAACTGGCTTCACAAGGGTCAGAGCCTTTCCAATTCTCAGGAGAATTGATCCATCCATTCTTCAGGGCTTGTAAAGCAGAATCTGGATCAAAATTGAAACTAATTTTAAAGATTTTGAAATAAATGTATTCAAAAGAAAGATCTGGTTATTATCTAAATATATATACTTACAGTCTGAACCATATGTGACTGCATAAACAGAACAAATTTGGAAGAAAATAATGATCAGAAGATCAAATAATTCAATTCTTGAACTCATCTTGAGACCCACAAGAATCGTTTAAGAAGTAAGCATGTGGTCTACACAAGTTAAGAAGAGCTTAAGAATACAAATTGCAGCTTCCTCGTTAACAAAACATGTAGACAAAGAGGAGAAGACTTTAGGCAATAGATAATAGTGTTGCTATTAAGGGAAGGTTTCAAAGAATTTTTAAATGGAGAATGGGAAATGTTCTTAGGATAATGGGAAAGAAGCAAATTATGAAGTAGAACGTGACATAAAATGAATATAACAATATAAAATTATGTACTAGGCTATATATATATGTATATATATATATATATATATATATATATATATATATAGAATATAGAATATAATTGACAAAATATTAAAATAGACTTTTGGTTTGATAATAATTGTTTGCAAAATTCGAAAGCTTCAAAGTAACACACGCATAATTTATTGTATATACTATGAATAGTAATTATTAAATATAATTAGATTTTAACTTCCTTATTATTAATTTGTTTTTTTTTTAAAACTTTTTCTATTGAAATTACAATGGAATAAGTTAGAATATGGTGAAACTATAAATATAAGAAGGAACAATAAAAAATAAAGAAATGAAAAAAGCAGAAAAAAAACATAAAGGATACTGGAGGATACATTTACCAAACGTTTGCTTGAAGGAAAGACAAGAGCAAAGAGAGGATGGAAATCAATCACTTGAGTGCAAGGGAGGCGGCTAGAACCAAAGAAGGAGAAAGACCCTTTTGTCGGGAAGATAAACAACCATCCGAGGAAGAAAATTGAACCACGAACAATAGCATCCAACAGGACTCCAAAGATTCTCCAACCTCAAACCAAAGCAAATAACCCGCCACAAATCTTTGAGACTAACCAAAAAAGCAATTGCATAGCCCAAGCATCCAGACTACCATCTAATCAAGCCGCTATCATCCAAAACTTTCTTTAAACAAAGTTCAACAAAACTGAATATGAGCCAGCTGCAGAGTAAGAGAACCAAAACAACCTAGGTACAAAGCTGAGCAAGCTGAGCAAAGCTTAAGACACAATCCACCAAAAGGAAAGGTAAAGGAGGCAGAAGGACCAATCCAAGAAGTGAGCCACATTGTACCAAGACTCCAAACAGCTGTGCAACCCAACTAGAGACTTGAAGGCAACCTCAAATAGACCACTAACCCATCAGAGAGAAAATAACGAACCTCATGGCACTCAGGTCCGTCGCTATGAGGCAGCAACATATGCATTTACCTAGGATCCATCATTTGAAATGACCCAAATTTTTTTCTCTATTATAAGATATGAAAAAAATAAAAAAAATAAAAGGGCCCAGATTTAAGAAAATGGGTCCAAAAAAAATTTAACCTAGTTATTACTAAATTTTGAGTCTCTTTAAATCATATCTTAGTAGAAAAAAAAAATCTTGGGCCCTTTAAATTTTTGATATAGTATAAATAAATAGTTTTTTTGTATTTTGCCTAGGGTATTAAATTATATAAGACGGAACTGATGACACTTTGACAGAAATCAAACAACCTCAACGAGAAGGCAAGAAGAGAAAGAGAGCCCTCAAAGAAGAGATTTCGGATTTCACCGAGAGCAGAGACTCCACCAGACACAACGGAAAGCGCGGCGAGAAGAATACACCAAACCGAAGGACAAAGCGGCGACCCAACAAAGGTAACATCAACCTCACTATGAAAGAAAACTCACCTCAAGCAATTTGAACCGAGAACTTATACTGAGGAAACGTAAGCTAACCTCTAACCAACTACAAACCGAACACAAGGAAGAAACCAACACCCTAAGCGAGGCATATCTGGGAATGCATCAGAACTGACTAACCGAGAAGTTAAACGAAACAAATTCCAAGAAATACCAGTCCTCGAGATATTGTCTAGGATGGCCTCAGATAAACAAGACCGGTGAGGGGACCGATGAAACTAACCCAAGAACTCCGGCGAAATTGAAGCTCCGATGAGTCTCCTTACTAGTCCAGCCAAACAACCATTATTAATTTATTACATCTTATCATAACTTTAATTAAGAGAATAGAAAACTATAAAGAAAAATTAAAATGTTACGAGATTCTCGACGGAAACAGCAACCTTTGAGAATTTTCTACCAAAAAAAAAAATCCGTCAAAATTTCATTTCAAATTTCAAACGAATATAATATCATCGAGAAGCTGTATAAAATTCCTTAAGGCTAAATCGATTGATATCATGTTTCATTGGGATTGTACAAAAAAATCATCCTGTTATTAGTTTCTCGATTAATAAATGATCGACGATCTATTTTCACCTTAGAACTTTAATATAACCACAAATATACCCAAACTTATACTTTCTGTTTAATTTCTCCTAAAATGGAACTCAAATTCCTAATTATAACCGAATAAAAAGTTAAATTGCTGATTGTTCTCAGGAAATATAAGTTATACCACTCAACAAACAGTAAATTGTTTTAATTTTCCTGTCATAAAAAAGATTTCCGACGTAATCCGTAGTGAGCTAGAAAATAATCAATCAAGGAATCAAATTCATAAGGAAGTGGAACAAGTTCAGGGTAAAGAAATAACTAGGTCTGCGCATTTAGGTATTTGGGTTGATTTCGGGTAAATTCCATTTGGGTCCGGGTATTTTGGCTATAAATTTTTTATATTTATTTAGGAACTGCATATATATCGGTTCATGTTTGGATCACGTCCGCTCGGGTCCGGGTCGGTTCGGGTCCATATTTTTCATACCCATTTACGAACCAAATACTATTCGGTTTGATTCCGGTATCGGTTCTTATTCAGTTCGGGTATAAATTTTAGACAAAAAATTTTCGATTCCACTATATATTAGAGTATTTCATACACGGATGAAATTATTTATCCAAAAAATATCCGAATACCCGAAATATTTTTAAAAATTACCTAAAATCTATATGAATACCCAAAAAATACCCAAAAATTTCATATATGTCTACATGTATTCGGGTGAATCGGGTACCCTTTCGAGTATCGGTTCGGTACCGAGTATTACCCGATATCCACGGGTATAGACAAAGAGGACCCATTGGCTATTTTGTCGGTTTCGGGTACTATCCAATACCCATATTTTTGGGTTAGTTTTAGTTTGGTTTTTTGGTTCCGGGTATCTTGCCTAGGCCTAAAAATAACATAAAGAGGTCACATAAGAGAAGAATCTGCTTGTTCGATTTGAACAATTTTGATTTCGGAAATACTCATCCCGATCCGAAAATTCAGAAATACAATTTTAGAAATTTGGTGGATTTATTGGCCAGATTGTTATTAGTATCGTTTATAATTTTAATTGTATAATTTAAAATTGTAGTTTACAGTTTTTGTGTGTGATGTATATGTATAGAATTTTTATTTAGAATTATGTTATTCATAATAAGTATTTCAAATTTTAATTTCTAACTATTTTTTTAAAATTTTTTTATTCTAAATCATATAGTTATCGAAAATATGTCGTGTATGTATTGTCTCAACGGAGTAATTCTCTCAGATTCCTTCAAAAATTTTATACAGATTCCAAACGGTATTCAATTACCAACAACCTAGGTCCTAGACCATGTGATATTAATCCGTATAAAATATATCGGAAAATTGTGTTCCAAACGAATTCCATCAAGAATCTTCACATTTCTTATAATTTATTGAATAGATAAGGGGTTTATTGGAGGTGTGATTTAGAAATTTATTTATGATTTATAAATCTATGCAAATCTTTGATTTTAAAATTATGTACCGTAGATTTTGCAAATCTAACTCAAAATAATAAGTATTGAGTAAGGATTTGAGTTTTTGTATTTTAAAGAGAAATCCACAATCAAATCCATTTAAAATACAAATACATACTCAAATCCGTAACATTGAATAAGGTGTGATTTTAATTAAGATTTATAAATGATAGAACCAATAAGGGGTGATTTTAACTAGGATTTACAAATGATAGAACTAATAATATGTGATTTTGATTAGGATTTTTAAATCAATAATCCAATAACACATGATTTTACATAGATTTAGAAATCTATTAAAATCATACCTCCAATAAACTAAGATTCTATATTGATTTTTTAAAGAAAATCTATATAGAAATATTTTGTTCTTTTAACACCGAAAATGTAATATGCATTCTCTTTCTAAAAAAGGTTTATAAGCATATTTGCATCATTATATCTTTATCCATGTTGAAAAAACATCTAAATTATGTTTAACACTAGGATCATACCCACATTATAGTGCGAGATTTGATTATTTTTCATTTGGGTTTTTAAATTTGTATTGATATTTTGGAATATTATTTTCGAGATGTTGTTTTAAATTTTGTTTTGAATGTTAATGATTAATAGAATATATGTACACTATCATTATTTTTAATTATTATATAAATTTAAATTTATCTGAGTGGCTACCGATTAACCCGAATACATTTAGACATATCGGGTAATACCTGGACCCAAGCAGAATATAGTTTATAATCACTAATTTATTTTACCTATTAAATTATATATTTAAAACTAGGAATAAGAATATAGTGTGGTGAGCAAATATAGGAAGTTGGTGATTTTATTCATTTATGTGTTTGAATATATTCCTTTCTGGATGATAGAAAATTGTTGATATATAAATTCAATAAAGAGAATTCAATAATCACTAATTCAATTGTTGATATATTTTGTTGAAAATTACCCTCTCAACATTTATTGTGAATGTAAATAGCAACTTTATCCTCGGACATAAAACCTGATACCTGCAATCCGAACTGAAATTGATTCGAATTAGAGGAACCAAACTCAAACAAAACCCGAAAAATACCCAAATGGATCCTAAGTTTATATATCCGGAAAACCAAACCAAATCCCGAACCATAACCAAATCAAAATCGGAATAGGTACCCGATATATTTTTATAATTTTTTTAGCTCTTTAGAGTTTTTCTATTAAATCTTTTCTAATTTTAAATTTTCATATAAAAATACTCAAACCCAATCTCGATCTATACCGAACCAAACCCTATTCGAAAAATAAAAATACCCTTATAAGTTTTAAATCAAAAGAACAAAAAAATAAATTAGAGAAACCGAACCCGATAAAATACCAGAATAAGTCTTTAATCTATGTACCCGGAAAATCAAATCCAAATCCGAACCAGAATCAAATCAAGATTCAAATTTGTACTTGATATATTTTTATTAAATTTTAATTTGTTTAGAGATTTTTCTATTAATTTTTTATTAGTTTTGAATTTTTATGTTAGAAATCTTATTTTAATGTTAGATATCTTTCTCATTTTAAATATATCAAAACTTAAGATCATATCAGGGCATTGAGTATTAATAACCATTAAATTTTGATTTATATGAACAAACAATAGTAACAATAATCATTAATTACAGATACACGAATATAATAGGATTAGTAAAAAAAATTAACCGGTCTAAATCATAGGTTAATTTTATCCTATACTTTATAACATGTAAAGTGAAGTCCAAAATATTAAGAGACCTCCACTTTAATATATAAAGACTAGGATTTATCATGTGTTGTAGCGCGTGGTTAAGTTTTTAAAGCTTAAATGTTCATGTATAACGATACCGATCCAAAAATAAAAATATTCGAATGAGTTTTAAATCAAAAGAACTAAAAACCTGAATTAGAGGAATTGAACCTAAGAAAGTACCAGAATGGATCCTAAATCTATGTATCCGAAAAATCAAATCAAGAATTGTATTTATACTCGATATATTTCTATTAAATTTTGGCTTTTTAGATTTTTTTTATTAAATCTTTATTATTTTTGATTTTTTATATAAAAATACTCAAACTCAATCTATACCAAACCGAACCCGACCCAAAAAATAAAAGTACTCGAATGAGTCTTAAATCAAAAGAATCAAAAACCCGCTACCTAAAAAAATCCAACTCAAACTGGGGTACCCAAATATTTTTAATGTTTAGTTTTCCTTAAACGAATATTCTTTCTATTTTTCCTTAAACTAATATTTTTTAAATATTACTTATTAGGCATGGGCAAAAAACTCGATATCCGAACCCAAACCGAATCCAACCCAAAATAAGAGGAACCGAAACCGAACTAAACCCGATGAAATACCCGAATGGGTCCTAAATCTATGAATCTGAAAAAACCAAACCCCAACCCGAACATAACCCGAATGGGTATCCGATATATTTTTATTAAATTTTGGTTATGTTATTTTTTATTTATTAAATATTTACTAATTTTGAATTTTTATAAAAGTTTAGATGAATATACCCGAACCCGAACTCGAATCCGATCTAGACCCGAACCAAACCCGACCCGAAAAAGAAAAATACCAATGGGTCCTAAATCAATGGAACCAAAAATCTAAAACCCGAATTGACCCGACTCGAACGGGTATCCAAATGCCCAAATACTTAATATTATTTTTAATGAACGATCAAAATTTAAAAAGATGAATTTAAATAAACGGTTAAGATTAGAGAATCTAAATATTCAAATTTAAATTTTGAAGATAATGCAATATTTTTTGGATCAGAAAAATCATGTATTTAAATTTAGAAGATAATGCAAGATTTTTTAGAAAATCAAGTATTCAAACGTTACCTAATCAATAGGATTAATAAAAAAAAATTTGACTGGTCTAAATCAAAGGTTAATTTTAACCTATAATTTATAACATGTAAAGTGAAATCCAAAATGTAAGGGTATCTCCTATTTATGTTTTTACTTTTCATTAAAATTAACAAAAAATGAAATTTTCAAAAGATACAGCGATGACCATCTCTGTGAGAAAACAAAACCAGTATCTATAAATAAGTTTCTCAATGACAATGTTCACCTCAAATACAGTATCCCACAGTAAAAAAACTTTATCAAATTAGTTGAATTATTTAGTATATAACTGTTTCACCGAATAGAACTTAAAATCACTAATTAATATATAAAAAGAAAAGAAGAAAATTTTGAAGGAGAGTCGTGGTCAGCAACTATGCCGTGATATGTTTGTTCGTTTGTTTTTGTATATCAAAAGACATGGCACAGTCATGGTCATGTAAAAAATCAGCACAAGCAATTAGCAACTTGAGATAATAATATAACTGCAACAATATTTTTTTTTTTTGTTAAACTCTGCAACAATGTGATATTGATGGTTTGATGATATAATATAGATTTTTTCTCAAATTGATTAATAAATTAATTGATCGGTTTTGGAAAACATATATATTATTTAGATTTTGCAAAATGTTGAACAGAGTAAGATTTTGGCCGGAACCCAGCCGGATTTTTGCTTAATCAGTGCAGAAAAAAATTAAAACTGTTATAAAATATGTCTTTATATATTTTATATTATTATAATATTATTGTTTGTGAAAGAGTCGAAGGTAATAGAGAGAGGAAGGAAGTGATAATGATATTTCTTCTATTACGCTATCTACAATGGAATTTTTTATCAACTTCCTCCATATCATATTTTTTCTTCCAAATCATCTTCTCTCTCTTCCACATCAACATTCAACACCCATCCAATTTTTTTTATTTACAATAGTTTTGTTTAATAAAAATTCAACACTATACCCACACTAATTTTATTTTATATTTCTAGTCAGCAATTTTACCCCAGTATGATTCACCTTTTTGATTTCTGCCAACGATGTTGTCTGTCCCATATTTAATCCACCCACTCAAGAGCACCAAATTTTCCTCAGTGGTCTATTTGACGG
>WJSH01010268.1:0-13639 GCA_009757365.2 Lepidium campestre | reverse complement strand
ACAGATTGGTCTTCTTCTAGGCTCCAATCAAACTCATCGGAGTATATCTCCTTCTTCTCCATATAATAAGCCATTCAAGGTACTTGTACAATTCAAAGACAAACAAAAGAGATAAATCAAAGTCTTGATAACTAAAAGAATAACAAAATAATAACAAAGGAGAAACAAACAATTTTTTCTATTTTTTTCAATATCAAGGAAACAAACAAAATAAGAAAACAAAAACAGAATTCGTGTTTTGGTACTCTTTTTTCTAAAATAAAATAGCAAACGACTTTTAAAAATCAAACAAAATAATTTTTTTGGCTTTATGGGTTTTAAACTAACAATAACAAAAAGAATAAGATGTTTATGAGTTTTTATGAATATTATAAAATTGAAACAAAAACAGATGAATACAAATTTCGTATGGATTTTTTGATGTATAATTGAAATAAAAAAAAAACAAAATAGAAATAACAAAAAGGCAAAGGAACGAGTAAACCTGGATAGATAGGAGTAATTAGCTATGATACCAGATGATATAAGATTGGAATCCACCAAACTTATGTTCACAAGATTATCAAGAGATTGCAAGCTTGAATACGGAAATGGGCGTTGGTGGAGATGGAGGTGATGAGTTTGTGATTGATTCCACAACCACACACGAATAAGAAGACTTGATTCACAAGAATTCTGATCCATAATCTAATAGAAAACAAGTGATTCCACAATTAGATCCTAAATAAAAGAACGAGAACACAAAGATACACTTTGTAAAGAAAAACGTAAAGTTTGTTGATTCAATGATAATGGTTGGTTTTTACAAAAGAAAGAAGATGAGCTTATATTGAGTACAGAGAAAGGGGCCAACGGTCATAAGGCAAAAATAAGAAAAAAATACACAAAATTAATTAAGGAGAAGATGTCTTGATGTCCTAGCCGTTGGAGAATGAATGCCTCCAATGTGAACACATCCGAGAAAGGAAAGTGTTGAAGTGCAAGGTGATTCGCCTAATTCTCTGTGTGTTGGTGCATAGTGGAAAATCTTGGTCAGCTTCTGAATGATTTAAACACTCCCCTGGTTGCCACACATAAGTCTGAAGTCTCTTAAGGCAAGCGGGTCGCGGACTTTCCTTCAACGAAACCAAATCAACCCATGTTCGAAAATGGAGCATATCTTGGTGATCCAAAGGTTGTTTGGCCTGTTCTTGGGCTTGTTGAAACCTTAAAAGACCCAAAACTATTCTCCAATTGGTATGGAGTGAAGGCCGCATCTGAGTTGGGCTAGGCCGCTCAATATCTGACCTTATCGCGCAATCCACCTCAATGAAAATCCTCCAAATTGTAAAGTCCATAACTTTTGGCTTCGGGCTTTGTTTGGGCTGATTCAACTTCGGAGCTTTAAATGGTTGAGTCAAGAATCCATAGAAGTTGAATTCGTAGCTTGGTTCTCTATAAATCTTCTGGAAAGCTTCAAAGAGTGCTCGTACATTCTTATGATTAGCCGATGAAGGTTGTTGTAGTTCGTCTCTCGAGTCCGGCTCAGAAGCTTTAGAGTTTAATATGTCATTGAGTTTAGGCAGCTGAAACACATCAAAGAAAGTCGTCTTCCCTTTATCTTTGACATGTTTCCCAAAGAAATTCATCTCCCCTTTATCATTGGTGTATTTAGCCAAAAACTCAACAACCAAAACCACTCCATTGTAAGTTGTTAATGTACTTGGGTTAATGACCGCATCAAAGCTTGTTGGAACCATAAAGGCCTGACAACATTCTCCAAGTGGTCTGAGTTCTAGGCCACATCTGAGTTGGGTTGTATTGCTCGATATTTGCATGTAGTGCGTAAACGACTTCAAAGCAGATTTTCCAGGATTAGTTTGGGTTGATTCCACTTTGAGGAGTTAGCTGAGTGAGTTAAGAATCCAGAGCATTTTGAATCGCAACTTAATTCGTTTTGGAACGCCTGGAATTTGTCAAAGTGTGACCGCATATTTCGAATGGGTTTCAAATAAGGCAAGTGAAACCTTAGATGTATTTTCATGAGACAAGGTTGGGCTGCGCTTATTGTAAGGTCTTCAAGGGCATATATGTTGTTTTTTTTTCTTTCATTTGAATTTGATTAATAATACTAAGGTGGAATACAAGTCGACGGAAAACAAGTAAATCTTCGGAAAAAAAATCCGTTACAAGGAAAGCCAAAAAAAAATTGAAAAAAATTTAATCTAAGCAAAAATTATTGAGAAAACAGCTGAGCTATCGTGGACGATGAGTAAATTGGTTAGTTTGACAAACAAACGAAAAAAGTAAATTGGTTAAAGTGAGTAAAATTTGACAAGTCCGAAAAGATTGAAATTACTAAACTAATCTTTCGAGGTCATATAATACATTTTTACCCTTATTTTCTTTGTCGGCAAAATTTTTTTTACGCAATTGCCATTAATAAGATATTCCACGTCAGCAGCGCGTGCAAATAGAGAATATCAGAGATAATTGTAGGGTTACGGATCTTTGTTGTAGATTTTATACATATGCATTGTAGATTTTTGTAACCTTTGATGTAGGTTTAAGTGGGCTCCTATTGTAGGTTTTGCGTTTCCAGGCATTGTAGATTTATTTGACTCGCCTTGTAGATTTTCAATATTTTGAAATCTCGAATAAGTTCTCATGAATTATAGGTTTACAATTCGTGTGATGTCGATTTTGCCTGATTGGCTTTGTAATTTGAGGTGGCTTAAATGTAGGTTTACGATTTTACAATCTCTCCTCATTGTCAAAACGTTGGGTATGTAGGTTTTGTTTTCCCAAGAAATGTAGGTTTACGTATCATTTGTAGTAGGTTTGCGACATACTAAGGGTGTAGGTTTCATTTGTCATGCAATGTAGGTTTGGTCATTATTCGTTTTAGGTTTACGTATTACTCATTAAACATTTGTTGTAGGTTTTAAATTCGTGTGTTGTAGATTTTGTGTGATTGGCATTGTAGGTTTTAGGTGGCCACAATGTAGCTTTAAGAGTTTACTATCACTCTTAAGTGTCACAATGTTGGCTATGTAGGTTTTTCTTTGCAAGACATGTAGGTTTACGTATCATTTGTAGTAGGTTTGCGATGTACTGAGGTGTAGGTTTCCCTTTTCATGCAATGTAGGTTTGGTCATAATTCGTTGTAGTTACTCATTGAACATTTGTTGTAGGTTTACGTATCATATGTTGTAGGTTTGTTGTAGGCCCTGATTTCAGACATTGTAGGTTAACCTTGTATGGGTTATAGGTTTTGAGGCTATGATTAAACCTAGCTATTGAAAAGACAGTTTAACCCCCAACATTAAATGACCAACTGTCGTCTCCTCTCACACTTACTTGCCATCAACCACCTCGAGCTAAACTTTGTCATCTTCATAGAGGTAAAATTCTTGATTGAAAACTCCATAGCTCAAATCTTTTCTTATTTTCTATGGAGCAAGTCGAATTACTGTATGGCAGATGGAGGGGTGAGAATGGTCGTTGGTTTTTTTATCTTGATCGAAAGTTTGGTAGGAAAATAATTGAATTGGGTGAAGAAACAAATCTCAACGATTTGGAAAGAAAGATTTGCCTATATTATGGATTGCGTCGTCGTTGTTATGATCTTTTAGTGAGTTAAAGGTTGCCTAATGAGCTCATGCAAAACGTTCCAGAAGAGCCTCCACCTGTTTTCATAGAAGATAGTAACCAAGTTCATCAGTTTGTGGAACTGTTTAGGACGTATAAAATTCGTCTTTGTGTTCAGTTTTTCCGGAAATCAGATGTGGAATCAGATGGGGATGCAGATCCAACACGGGTGGGTATAGGTGAAGAGGATGTTGGTGATCAGTCTTGTAGGTTTGGTGATCAGTGTTGTAGGTCTGTTGATGAGTCTTGTAGGGTTTCAGATAATGAAGACGAAGAAAACGATGAAGTGGATGAAGATGGGGAATGTATATTTGACTACTGTGAGGATCTGGATGGTGCTAGTTTGGCGGATAAAGAATATACTAGAACCGGTAATGACAAGTATGGTGAGGATTCAGATGGTAGGAAAAACGTTTACGCAAAGAGAAGTGAGTTGTTATCTAGTGATGAGTATGTGGGTTTAAAATTGAGTGTTGTAGACTTAGCGGTTGGGCAGTGTTATCCTACAAATGAGGAGTTGGAAACCAGGTTGAAGATTTTAGCGGTTACATGGCGGTTTGATTTTGACATCGTTGCTTCAACACGAGCATAATTACGGGTCAGATGTTGGGTGTCTGGTTGCCAATGGAAAGTACGTGCTGCGTCAATTGATAGTACGTCTTCCTTTTATATTAAAGATTACGTGCAACAGCACACTTGTTCTGTGACTGAGCGATCATGTCGTGGAAGACAAGCCACTCATCACACTCTGGCTCGCTTTTACTTTGTTGGCAGTGTTGGTCTGTCGGTTCTACCGATGCATGTTGATGACTGTCTTAAAAAGCGTTATGGAGTCAAGGTACATGTTTTACTGTTTTTATGTAGGTTTACTATACACGCTTTGCAGGTTTAGGTTTATTTCTATGTAGGTTTACTATACACGCTTTGTAGTTTTAGGTTTGTTTCTATGTAGGTTTACTATACACGGTATGTAGGTTTATGTGACTGTGCAATGTAGGTTTTTCTGACAAACGTGGACATAGGGTTGTAGGTTTAGTGTTCTCTCTTATGTAGGATTTGTGTTTTCTTTTATGTAGGTTTTGTTAACTGCATAGAAGGTTTAATGGTGTATTGTTCGGTTATATCTACATGTCTTTGTCGCAGTTGAAATATTGAAAGGCTCATCGTACTTTAAAAGAAGCACGGGAATTGGTTAGAGGGTCATCAGAGAGCAGCTTTGAAGACTTGCCGTTTTACTTATTCATGATAAGACAAGCTAACCCCAAAACACTTATAAAGCTGGAAGTTGACCAAGACAACAAATTCAAGTTCCTTTTCATTGCGTTTGATGCAAGCATCCAAGGATTTCCATATATGAGGAAAGTTGTTGTCGTTGATGGGACCTTTTTGCAAGAGAAATATAAAGGGACTCTTCTTACCGTAACTATGCAAGATGGAAATTTCAACATATTTCCAATAACGTTTGGAGTCGTGGACACTGAGAATGATGAATCTTGGGAATGGTTTTTTAGACAGCTAAATCGTGTTATCCATGATGATGACGAACTTGCAATTATTTCAGACAGACATAGAAAGATAGGTAAAATTATCCACGCTTTGTAGGTTTCATAACACTTATGTAGTTTTCTTATGTTAGTTGTAGGTTTGTCTTCCTAGTAATGTAGGTTTTGCATAGCTGATCTATGAGTTTGTCATTTGTTTTGAAATGTAGGTAATGCGATAAAGAAAGTATTCTCCCTTTCGACAAGGGGAATTTGCACTTATCATTTGCGCAAAAATATCTTGCTAAAGTTCAGGGGCGGCGAGTCTTTAAAGCTATTTAAGAGGGTTGCAATGGCTTATAGGTTAACAGATTTCAACGACCTCCTAGCCCAGATTCAAGAATTTAATCCTCCACTACACGCTTATTTACTTAGGGCTGACGTTGCATTGTGGAGTCGTGTTCATTTCCCAGGTAACAGATACAACATGACCACAACGAACATAGCGGAATCTATCAACCATGCCTTGAGTGAGGCAAGGACTTATCCAATTGTCTAACTTATTGATGCAATAAGGTCCATGTTAACGAGGTGGTTCGCACCTAGGAGGAAGAATGCTAGTTTAATGACAACAGCTCTAACAGCTGGCGTTGAGAAAGTCCTTAAGGTATTATAATCAGCGTTTCGTAGTATTGTAGGTTTTGTATTGATTCTATGTAGGTTTACCTTAAATGTTTTCATATTTCCTTTGGCACCCTTCGTTGCAGGTTTTCTCTTGATGCTATGTGGGTTTGTCTTGTATGTTTTCATATGTACTTTTGCATTGTAAGGTTTACCTTGTGTTGTTGCTATGTGGGTTTACCGAAAATGTTTACTCCCTTTCAATTGTAAGGAAGAGTTGAGGAAGCAAAACATTTCAATGTTCAACAAATAGATGAAGATCAAGCACAAGTCACAAAAAACACAAGTTCAAATGTAGTAAATTTGACCTCCAGGAAATGTTCATGCACGAGGTATGATTTGGATAAAATTTCTTGTGTCCACGCTCTTGTTGCGGCTGAAAGTGCAAGTGTTCCAATAGTCTCCTTACGTATTCGTTCTACCACACCTCCAATCTTTACAACACATATGCGAAATGTGTTAAGCCTAGAGATGCTTAATGCCTATACCAGATGAAGTGGTGAAGAAAATTTGTAACCCCCCCCAGCCATACGTAAGCAGTCAAGTATGCCAAAAAACTCAAGAATCAAAAGTGTCCTAGAGGTTGCTTTTCAGGCAAAACGCCCTAGGAAGTCGTACAATTGTACAAAGTGTGGCCAAGTTAGCCATAATAGTAGAATGTGTCCATCCTGAATTTTAGTATGGTTGCATATGTTGGAACATTAGTTTGTATTTGTAACCTACAATGTTGTAATTTAAACATATAGTCTTATGTTAGAAATCTACATTGCTACTTAATAAACCTACACCGTGTGTTTAGATTCATAACCTACACAACCAAAAACATGTTCATAACAAAAGAATATGTCCATTACATTGATAAATGTTTCCATTGTAGGTTTCTTTAAATAACCTACTTAGGTAACGTGAAATTCCTTTATAGGTTGATCTTAAACCTACAAAGCCGTTTCACGTTAAACCTACAAAACATATTAGGTGTTCTTTACAAAACGTTAACTTAGTTAAATCCTACCAAGTATTGCCTTATACAAAACCTACATAGTTATATTAAAAACCTACATAGTAATATTAAAAACCTACATAGTTATAATATTCAAAACCTACAAGACTCCAGATTGAGTGTCTGTCTGCAATCCATATTTATCATCAAATTCTCCCCGTGGATTGGGATCAGTCATGGCGATGACGAATTCTATGTCAGCGGGAAGCTCATCCAATATTTCAGCCGCGTATTTGAGCTGCAGAAATGGCATGTTGCTGTCCTCAACCCCTTGAAAGGTGACGCCAAGGGCCAGACACTCCACGAACTTTAGTGCATAAATCCCACAATCTCCAGCAAACCCCTGTTGTGAAACGTTTTTCACCCTGTACATCTTGAACGCCGACTTGCTCATCTTGGCACGCCGTTTTGGAGCTGCAAATTGCTTTAGCATCACTGGAATCATCTTAGCGTAAGCTCTGCAAGAGTCGAATGCTGCTTGTTCAGTTATGGCTGAGTGGTAGGAATCATAGATTTTGATCTGTCGATTCTGTAGGTCAACCTCCAAACACACCCAGTGTTGGTCCCTATGTTGTGTACTATGTACACATATTCGACGTCTGTAACCCATCTCTTGTTGGTTGCATACGTCCCATCGTCACCTACGTACATATCCAGATACCCTGAATGTAACGTGTATTTATTTCTGTAGCGGAGGAAGTCATGCTCATACTCGGACGACCATATTGTGCTGAATTGAGGGTCGACAAAACATAGCTGAGTAGTCTAGTAGCCACTATGGCGTCACAGGCTGTGAAATCTTCTACGGAACATTTGGAATGCAGCTGACATATGATGCACAAAATAGAAGGCCATGTAAAAACCCACATAAGAACATGACAAAACCTACATAACAACATATATATATATTTGAAAACCTACAATGATACTCAAAAACCTACATAAGAACTTCATAAAACCTACATTAGGAGAATCCACAAAACCTACATAACAGAGTTTAACTAAGTTTTGAGCCCTTAGATTTAAAGGAATGGAAGACGTACATGTGTCTCTAGCCAGCCATAATTCTTATCCCATTCTGGCCAATCTGACTTTGGTGTCATCAGCTGGAGGTAGAAATCAACATTTGGTTTGAGACCGTCGCCGTACCTTGTAGGTTGAAAATATGTCAAAAAGTAGCTGTTACAAGGATTGGGCTACAAAATCCACAAATAATAGACTTACAATTCACTCGACACATACTCAACAAGGGCGTCCAGTTGCTTATCTTCAAAAAAAGTCATTGGATCGTACACACGTTCAAAAATAGTTACCCCTTGCATAATACGCTTCACCACTGAACATACCTTGAAAGGAGTAATCTGTTAAAAAAAAGTTAGATACATGGAGGACAAACCTACAACATAACATGAAGAAACCTACATAACTATTCAACTAAATCTTATGAAACTACAATACTACAAGGCACAAACCTACATCCCTAAATGGAAAAACCTACAACGCAGACTAACCTGAGTAGCAGAGAGATTCGATTTTTGAGCCACTCGTTTTGGAAGAACTGCAATTGGCAAAGCATCCAAGTTATCGTTTGCTTTGTTAGATGATTCCCCCGCCTCATTTTCTTCCACCCTCAACCAATCATCATTAATTAGAGGAGAGGGTTGATGTATCTTGAAAGGTAGTTGTGTCTCTGGATTTGTCTCAAGTCCTACCGGTGATCTTACAGGAGAGGGTAGAGGTGACTTCAAACTTATCAGTTGTTTCTCTGGAGTTGTCTCAACACCATCTACCTCTGATCTTGAAGGAGAGGGTAGAGGTGTCTTAAAAGGTATCAGCTCTTTCCCTGGAGTTGAGTCACCACCTACCTTTATTCTTACAACTCGTGTAGAGGGACTCTCTGGGTCCGAAGTTTGTTCTGTGACGATCTTCCAAGACTTTGCATTCTGAAGGAAGAATATATAAAAAAACCCACAAACCTGTTTTATTAAACCTACATCTCATGTCGGAGAAGTACAAAAGTTTGTACAAAAGTATAAATAAACCTACACAGCAAGAAATACAAACCCACAAAGCTGTTTTATTAAACCTACATCTCATGTCGGAGAAGTACAAAAGTATAAATAAACCTACAAAGCAACAAATACAAACCCACAAAGCTGTTTTATTACGTTATAAATCTACATAAGAATATAATGCAGTTCTGTCAAGTTTTAAATTTTTATTCGAAAACCCACAGTCCTTTGAAACTAAACTTATAACAAAGAAAAAATTAACCTACATAACACACAACATTTAATCTCCTGGATTCCCTTAAAAGGAACAATACATACCCGAGATTCATCATCTTCTCTCTCAGACCCACCCTCTTTCTCTATGTTCTCCTTCTAAACATGTGGAGGAGGAGAACTGGTGGTTCCAGTGGAATTCCCTTCTTTGTAGGTGGACTCTCAAATCCACACATTCTGGACTCCAAGTCCGACCGATTCTTCACTTTTTCCTTCAAACTGACCAAATCAGTTCGCAAACCGTCCAAATCAGTCCGCAAACCATCCCACATATCATCCTTTTTCTTATCACCCTCGTCCAATTTGAACAACACACGCTCCATCATCTTCATGACGGAAGAGAGATCCTTTTCTCTCACTTTCTCCTTCACAAAGGAGATCAAGGGGATATTAAAACCCTCTGTATCACTAGAGCTGGCCACCTGCTTTAGCTTCTTCTCCTTTTCAGCGTGAGTCGATGCTTTCTTAGGAGCCTCAGACTTCTCCTTATCACGTATCACCACTCCCTGCACGAAGACATCAAACAATTTTACAAACCTACACTGTGAAATCAATTGACCTACATAAGGAAACATCAGGGATATCAACCTAAAACAGGTGGAATATTTAATAAAACCTACAAACCTACGCCGATAAACCTACAAAATAGCTTTGAGAAACCTACAGAAGGTTAATCATAAACCTACATACAAGTCAATCAAAACCTACACAATCATCACCAAAAACCTAAAAAGCTTTAGATCAAACAATCACACGCTAAATTGGAGATCAACTGACCCTCCTCACTTTTTTTTTCCCCGACTTATCCTCCTGCAAACTCTTCCTCTTCTTTTGGGCATCCCAGAAAGTCTCATCCAGTGTACCGTCAAGAATATCTTTAATCATGTTGTGGACCCTAGGGTCCACAGTCGTATCACCCTCCCATACGAGATATATTTCTTCCAGCGGCTTCACCACCATGTTCTTAATAACACGATTCTGTTAAATATGTTGTTGTGTTAGTTAATCGAAAAACCTACAACGTTTGAAAAGACCTACACTAATTGTAAACAAAACTACATACCTTGCCGTCAGGAGCCCGCTCTTTTTCATCTCTAGGACTTCCTCCAGATTTGCTCATCTATTAACCTCCCAACGAATCAGCGGCGGCTCCACACCATCAAGACGTGTACCACATTTGGCTCCAATCGTTGAGATGTACTCACATGCCCATATCAGCAGGACATGTACACAACCATGTATTGTGTAGGACAGACCATCAAAGGACGCATGTTTGATGGATCGGATTATCGATTGGTAGGCATCCCGACCCCACAGATACCTTTTAAAGACCTCTACATCTAGCACCCTCTTAGCAGCAGAAAGAGGGACACGACTGCCTCGGTGAACACCGTATATTGCGACTTGCAAAACAAAAAGGAGACCTAATATCCTCCTTCTCTCAAATGACCGGTCCCTAGAAAACAAATATCAACACACATTATTACAAAACTTACAACGCTTGACAATAAACCTACATAATTGTTACCAAAGCCTACACAACGCTACAAAATTATAATATATGTAGACATCAAGAAACCAACATACACGCTATCAATATCACAAACCTACATAACCAATCACGAAACCTATATAACACATCTAAAAACCTACTTAACGATTCAAAAAACCAATATCAAAAGCCTACATTGCATAATTCTTACCTGCATTTCTTGAACGCCTCCCGCAGGTCATACCAATGAGGCCCATCAGTATTCTTGATCTCAAGCTCTGCCCAAAACTCTTCATGTGAGAGCGTCACATCTAGTCCTACTCCGGGCACACTACAGTTCAGATCAGATATCTCTTCAAATTCGAACAGAGAGAATCTCAATGGCTGACTCCCAACCAATACCCACATCTCATTCGGACTATCAACAACAAGTTTATTCATCAGCAACCAGTCAACCAGTTTTGTGGCCCAGGTGTACTTCATCGTAGCTAGCTTCAGAACAACTCCTACAGAGAAGTTATCTCGTACATTATTGAAGGCATCTTGACCAATTGCGAGAAGAATTTCATGAAATTCCTTTAGTTTACACCAATGATTAAAGCTCCTAGATTTTTGAAGAGCACAACCTGGCCTATATTGTCGCAAAGGATAGTCCTTTTGCGCCATTGCTGGAAAAAATAACTATACTCATTAGGAAACCTACATTACAAACAATAAACCTACATAACAAACACAAAACCTACACAACTCAACATCAAAAACTTACAAATGACACATCAAAAACCTACAAACAACACATCAAAAACTACATACATACAGAATAAAACAAATAACCTACATTACCTTTACTTCAAAACCTACATTAGGACCTCTCATTATCGTCACAAACTCACATATCAAACATTCATCATCCTTACAAGCCTACACAACAAGTGCATGTAAACCCTAACAAAATCTACGAAAATATCTTCGCATCTCAACAAATCAAATTGAAGCAGTTATTGTAGCCGCTTACGACGATTTCTAAAAAACCCAACTAAAAACTTTGAAAATCCTTCGATTCATCAACGATTTCTTCCTAAATTGGTTCCCATATTCAAACAACAGCAACGAAAACCAACAAATATCATACATTCATTCAAAATTAAGAAATCCGACATCAAAAAACAAAGAATTCGTGAAAGAAAAAACTTCCGTTTTCTACTCGAACTTACTTAAATTTATCCAGATATCCCCGTAATAACCACAGAAAAAGAAGACAAACGCCAATATTAAGAAATGAAGAAGAAAAAACGAGAAGAGGAGAAGAACCAGAAGAGAAATTCAAAGAAGAAGATTTAGAGTTAGGGTTTGAGAGAAGAAGGAAAAAGGAAAAAAAAATTTTGCGTTTTCTTTTTTTCAATTTCACAATTTTTAGGTTTTTTCTTTTTAACTTATTTTGATTTTATGACAGCTTTTTTTTTTCTTTTTCTAATTTGTTGTTTTTAGTTAATCTTTGCCAACAAAAACGAAAATTAGACAAAAAAATTAAATTATAATAACAATTCTGTAATAAACAATGGACACCAAAATAAATTATATTTTCTAGTAATTACATGGTCTTCCAGTCATCCTTTCTAAAATTTATATTTTTTGCTTGGAGAGGTTTCAAATGTTAAATCTTTTTGAGGTCTGTTCTGTTGTGGCCGCGTGAGACTCAAAAACCCAATCCGAGTTAGTGAAAGAGTTAGACCAAGAAGAATGGCGCATACGACTCTCTCACACTTCCTCATCCTCTCTTCCTCCAGGTACTTGACTTAGTACCCACACTCTGTTCTGTCTCTCTCTCTCTTCAACTGATTCAACATTTTGTGATCTTCAGGTTCTCTCGTCTCGGATTTAACAGTAGAATCCTCACAAAGCCTGCCTCTTTTTGTGGCTCTTATTCTTCCATTCCGTTCACCGGAAAAGGGTTCCGATGTTGTTGTTCCACCCCCACCGAGGAAACTTCTCCTTCTGTAAGGTAAAGTAAAGGTCTTGACTTTGGTCTTCTTCTAGTTGTAATTGCTGGGTTTCTACATTGTTTGACTTTGGTCTTCTTCTAGTTGCAATTGCTAGGTCTCTGCATTCTTTGTTCAACTTTTGATTCCATCTTTGTCTTTTGGGTTAACTTTAGTTCTCCTGTTTGCAGAAAACGTGTGGTCTCTGGAGTTCAGCCTACAGGATCAATTCACTTAGGAAACTATCTTGGTGCTATCAAAAACTGGGTCGATCTTCAGGTTCTTTCTTTTATAATGATCCAAATTTATATACTTGTATTCACTTTCAGATACACCAATGTATGTATCTTTCATTGTAACACTGATATTTAGATAAACTTTGTCTATTGAGTCTATAAGAAGCATGAACATCTGCTACATTTATCAATTTAACTGCTTTGTTGTAAATTTTAAGACTTTAAGAAAAAGGATTCAGCTTTATCTTTGCTAGTTGCTACCAAAATTTATCTTTCTTTTTTTTATTTTTCAGGCGTTTTGTGTTTATATGTGTGCAGGATACATATGAGACACTCTTTTTTATCGTAGACCTTCACGCGGTATGCATTATTCAAAAGTTTGTTTGTGTAACATTTCCTGTGTATCTTTTGCAGTAACTATATGTAGATCTTTCTTGACTTATGTAGATAACACTGCCTTATGATACACAACAACTGGGAAAGGCAACTAGAGATACCGCAGCACTTTATCTAGCATGTGGTATAGATGCTTCTAAGGCTTCAGTATTTGTGCAATCTCACGTCCGTGCTCATATGGAGTTAATGTGGCTTTTATGTTCGTCCACACCTATTGGTTGGTTACAGAAAATGATCCAATTCAAAGAAAAATCACGGAAGGAGGTGCGTAAATGTTTTCTTCATGGTCTGTACACATTGTTCTCTTTCATCTTTATGTGTGTCACATATGTAAATGGGAAATCTGCCTAATAACTTTTAAGGTGTTGTTGATTTCTTAGTTTTACTAGTTAGACAATATATTTAGTTAGTATTATATAATTGCATAGATGTGTTTACTAATTCTGTTATCGTCTTTTT
>WJSH01010267.1:0-13620 GCA_009757365.2 Lepidium campestre | reverse complement strand
TTAGTCAAAATCGAAAAAAATATGTTTTAGAAAAGAAAGAGTAGATGAAGAAGAACAATTTAAGGAGAAGAAAGGAAACAATATGTGGGATGTGGAGTAGGACAAGCTTAAAGGGTTTATGGATCCAAATTTTGTCGTATAGATTCATAGGAGAAATTGTTAGGGTTTCTAACTGGGGATTTTGTGTTTGGTGAAGAAGAGAGGAGAAGACACGTTGTTTTGGGTTTTTTTCTTCAATTCTTTTTAATTAAAATGCATAGCTTTAACTAATAGCTTTAACTAACAGAAAAGATTAACGGAACTAAACGGAGTTAATCAATTTTGTTTAGATAATTTAACGGCAAGTTAATTCGGCTTGGTCAACATAAAGTTCATGATTTAAAAAATAGTCAACGTAGAGACATGATAGTTGGGTGTTTGTTTTGACTCTTTTGATAAGGTCATGGTTTTGATTGAATTTTTTCCCTTAAAAAAATATATAATTTATGAGTTTTTAGATTCAACTTAGGTTAACTTGTCATGTCTAGTTAGTGTTAGCTTTTAAGGAATGGCTTGTTTTAGTTTTTGTTTATGCACTTCGTCTTAGATCTTGGTTGGGTTTGGAATATGTAGTTAGTAGTGTATATATTGGCCATGCAGGTTGTGCATCTAGATTTGGTTGTGATACGTCTTTCTCCTCCTCTATGCATCTTGTTATCTCTAGAAGTGTTTGATTGTTGTCTCTACAAGGTCAAGATCTTTTGTGTTGTGGGCTTCGTCCTTTTCTCTCGTTTCCTCGTTCATGGTTTAGTTCTTTTGAAGAGCTCAACATCAGGTCATTATTTTCGTTTCTAAGGTTAGTTAGATTCGTTTAAGGTAGCATGCTCTCTTCTTGTTGGGGTTTCAATGAGTGTGGGGTTTGTTTGCTACTCTAGCTTTAGAGATAGCTCTTTTCTTATCTTTTTTTCAATGTAAAATGTTTTCACAAATTTCTCTCCTTCATGAACCCCTAGTTGTAGGTTTGTGTTGATTCGCTCCTCTCGGAATGCTAGTATTTTGCCTCGTCGTTTGCTATGATGATGATGTTGCTAGAGGGTTGGTTGATTTAGATGGCTTGAGTCTTTGAATTGCCAAGTGTTGATGTTCGATTGGTTGTGGTCTCGGATCTATTTGAAATTCTCAAAGTTTCTCTATTTGATTGAGTATTAGTGTGTGGATTATCAGAATTAACTTCTTCAAGGTATTTTTGAGTTTGCTCGGCTAGCTCCTTTTAGAGCTTGGAAGGATTGCCCTCTACCATTGTGTTGCCGTAGTTGCCTCTTCATTCATAGGTTTTTTTAGAGCCATTATAGCTTTGGTTTCTAACTTGCTTGTGTGAATTGAGATGTCTGATATCTTTAATATTTTTTACCATCATGTAAAATTTTCTTTGCATTTTAGTAGAAAATCTTTAACAAAATTGTAATAATAATAATATAAAAAATTTAACAAAAGAAAAGTAATAATCATAATATTAATGTAGAATACATTGTCATTTACTCATCTACCACATAGCAAAGAGGTATAGGAACATTTGAGGTTGATATCATCTAACCGTGTATCATGGTTAGACTTGGGTCGAAACAATTACAATACACGTGCTACAAAGAGGGATCACGTGCTAAGGCAAGGCCTAGATAGCTAAGGTTTGGATTGGATCCATATAGAGTCCATACACAATATCTCTCTTTTCTTGTCTGAATTATGTTAAAACAAACTGGAATACAACTTTCGAATACAAGCGAAAACCAAAATGTCTCTGAAGACAAAACTCAAAAAAAAGAAGCAAAAAAAAATCTCCGAGATAATTAGACTAAAACACTTGAAGATATGAACCCAAAAATCTGCTAACCCAAATTGAAGATCGATACCACTAGAACCAACACAATATTTCTCTTTATTATGAGGGATGTATTGAACTGATAATTTTAAGTGATTTGAATTAAAATGATAAATCACCAGTTATTCAAACATAAATTTCTAAAAATTACCTAAAATCTAGTGTTATTGAACTAGTGATTTTAAAAAACATAATCAAATCCACTGTTATTGGAAAAAATTTACAGGTGCGATTTTAAGTGATTCTAAGATATTCTAGGATACTTTAGAGGATTTCTTTAGTTAAAAAGACAGAAATCTAAATCTCATGGTTTTAGGTGGAGTTTTGAAGGATTTTTTCATAAATCACAATAACTTCCCTAAATTTATCTAAAATCATCTGAAATCTCATAAAATCTAAATTATTCACAATGTTTTAAAATTCACAGTTCAATACACCCATATATGTTTTTTTATATGTTTTTTTGTTAACATTGCTTCTATTATTATATATTGGTTTGTTTAATTTTATTTCTCTTTTAATAAGTGGATACATTAGTCGCATAATTTGGTTTCATAGCATCAGTTTGGACGTAGACCAGATTGAATTACGACTTTACCTCTTCTTTGAATTTGAATTATATCAGGTTCAAATCCACTCTCCATAAAGAATACATTAGTCCTCCAATCCAATTTCTCTCTTTTTTGTTACTTACTCCATTTATTTTGCCAAGTAATATATGACCCAGTTGGTTTACCCATGATTTAGTTTAATACCGGGTAGTGAGTTTGAATCCCACTCTGTTCTAGTTAGAGTATTTAGACTATGAATAGAGTTTTGATCCAATTAAAAAAAATCTCCTATAAAATAAATGGATAATTATATATGTTCTATGGTCATTTTGTCCAATAAATGATTCAAAGTAATTTATTTTTGGCCAAAAAGTTAGTTTTTTCTTTATAGTTTTTGCTATCAAATTTGATTGTAGGAAGTCGCATAATTTCTACAAAAAGATAAAATTCATTTGGAAATTTAGGAAAATTTAATACTTCCTCCGTCTTATTTTAAATTATGTTTTAGCTTTATTTGTTTGTCTCAAAATATATCATGTTTTAGATTTTCAACACATAATTTGATTTATTTTTCACATTTAACAATATTACTTGTTCATATTAACTATACCATTAATTATAATAGAGGAATAGTTTAAGTAATTTTACAAAAAAAATTAATTATTATGCATTTAGCTTAAACCTTATTTAAAATAAGAGAGAGTAATTATTTGTATTTGTTTTTGTTTTCATTCCCATGTTACTTTTTTGGTACGGAGGAAATTAGAGTAGTTGCCATAGTACAAATTCTGGTTATTTCCAACTAAATAAACCCCACTTGTAATGAAATAATCAACCCAAAGAGTCAAATGTCAACCATATTCATAATTTTATTATTCTAAACCCTTAGAAAAACCAAACGTATACCAAATTAAAGAGAGTTATAAGTTATTAAAACATATTTAATATATACCAAAGAGTACATACTACTTCACTATAAATACTCCAAACCAACTCTTTATATCAATCCACAATCACTTCACAAGCAATGGCAAAACAAATATTATACATTTTCTTTCTAATCCTCTTATCCACGACGGAGCTCACAACGTCCTCCATCACCATCGCAGCCGCAAGAACTTCGAAACGTGAAGTAAACTTCATACAAGCTTCGTGCAAAGCCACAACATACCCAACCGAATGCATCCAAACTCTCTCCAGTTACGCTCGTTCAATCCAAAGAAGCCCTGGACGTTTAGCTGAAACAGCACTCATTACAACCGTAAGCCAGGCTCAGTCTACGAAACTCTTTGTCTCCCGCTTAGCTCGTTTCAAAGGTCTCAAGAAACGAGAGGTTCAAGCAATTAAGGACTGTGTTGAGGAGATCAATGACACCGTTGACCGTTTGACTAAGTCGATCCATGAAGTGAAGATGTGTGGTAATGCTAAAGGTCGTGATCAGTTTTGGTTCCACATGAGTAATGCTCAGACTTGGACTAGCGCAGCTTTGACTAATGCCAATACTTGCTCCGATGGGTTTGCGGGTCGGGTTATGGATGGTCGGATCAAGAACTCGGTTCGAACCCGGATCTTCAATTTGGGGAAAGGAACTAGCAACGCTTTAGCCTTAATCAATGCCTTTGCTAATAATTACAAATAATATATCCTTTGTTCTTAATTATGTAATTTGAGCTGCGAATGTATGGAGACTTAAAATTATTAATTTCGTGCAAATTTCGAAGTTTTCTGGATAAATTTTGATTTAAAGAAATTTACAATTTTGTTTTAGTTATATTGCGTTTTAATACTTTAGCGACTAGCGATCTCAAAATTGCGTTTAGGCGTACAATTAAATCCAAAAACTAAAAAACGTCAGTTAAGTCAATTGTACGTCTTGACACCGACACTCGTTGAAGGCTTGGACGGTGTTGACTTTTTCAGTTTAGATCTAGAATCTGAAATTACTATTATACCCTTATAGAATTTGAAAATTACGCCATAACCTAAACCCTAATCTTCTCACATTCTCCTGACCATCGCCACCGTATAAACGTCATCTCCGCCACAAATTTTCTCCGTCGCCGCCGCCGCTTGATCGGAAGCTAAATTTCTCTCTGCTATCTTGTGCTTTCTGATCGGATTAGTCTCCGACGTGGCTCCTCGGAAGGTTAATTAATGCCCATGATTAGTGTGGTTTAATTTGGTGATTAATTACGGTTTATTAAATAATTTTGCTAATACATTTGAGTTAAATCCTTCTCTTCTTCGCAGATATTGAGCAAACGGTTCTAATGGCTCTTTCGTTTCGAATTTGTTCGTCTCCCTTAATCTGCAGAGCCACTCTCAGTAACGGAGAAAATGGTCGTAACCACCACGCAATTGATGCCGCCTTCATCCGACGCGCCGCCGATTTGGCCGATATGTCTGCGGGACAGACATCACCTCACCCTAACTTTGGGTGTGTAATTGCCACTTCTTCCGGAAAAGTCGCCGGAGAAGGATACCTTTACGCTCAGGGCACTAAACCGGCTGAAGCGTTGGCCGTTGAAGCTGCTGGGGAGTTTTGCAGAGGCTCCACGGCTTATTTAAACATGGAGCCTGGTGATTGTCATGGTGACTACACTGCTGTATCTGCTCTTGTTCAGGTTTTGCTCGTTAGATATTCCAATGATTGTGATTATGGTAAACAAGATGATTTGGTCAAATTGTGTTTGAGTCGAAGAAATGCATTGTATAGATTAGGCAGGAATTGAACGAGTTGTTGTTGGAATAAGGCATCCTCTGCAACATCTAAGAGGCTCTGCGATTCGTGAACTGAGAAGTCAAGGGATTAAAGTGAATGTTCTAGGAGAGGATTTTGAGAGTAAAGTTCTTGAGGTATCTATTACTTTTCCAGCTGCAATTCAAAGTTCTTTTTTTTTGTGTTTTCTGTTTACTAAAGTGCAAGTTCTCACAGGATGCTCGCAAATCGTGTCTTCTTGTGAATGCTCCTCTGATTCATAGAGCTTGTTCTCGGGTTCCGTTATCTGTCCTTAAGTATGCCATGACTCTTGATGGTAACTATGTCAACCTGCATTTTGTATGTTACTAGACTAGATGAAAGTTGGAGCTAACGGTTTTATTTTTGTTTATTGATAGGTAAGATTGCAGCAAGTAGTGGTCATGCTGCATGGATAAGTAGTAAACTCTCTAGAACCCGAGTATTTGAGTTGCGAGGAAGAAGTGATGCTGTGATAGTAGGAGGAAACACTGTACGCCGAGATGGTAAAATAATGACTGACATTTGACACCATATCTTATGAAAATTTGAAAGTTATGTGATTCATGAATTGCAGATCCTCGATTAACTGCAAGACATGGAAAAAGTCACACCCCAACTCGAATTGTGATGACCCAGAGTCTAGATCTTCCCGAGAAAGCCAATCTATGGGATGTCTCGGAAGTACCTACTATAGTTGTTACCCAAAGGGGTGCAAGAAAGAGTTACCAGAAATTTCTTGCGTCCAAGGGTGTTGAAGTTGTGGAGTTTGACATGTTAAACCCAAGAGAAGTTATGGAATATTTCCATCTCCGTGGATATCTCTCGATTCTATGGGAGTGTGGGGGAACATTAGCTGCATCTGCTATATCAGCCAGTGTCATCCACAAGGTACCAATTGTACTATTTCCATACTTATATGCAATCATCTTATGCTTTTTGTCTGGCTAAATCTCATTTTTGCTGCATGTGAGATTTGTCTTTATAGCTGGCTTCTGATGAACTGTTTTTCTCTTAATGTGATTCATATTTCAGGTTGTTGCTTTCGTTGCCCCAAAAATTATTGGTGGGAGTAAAGCGCCTTCACCTGTTGGTGACCTTGGGATGGTAGAGATGACACAAGCATTGAATCTAATCGATGTTTGCTACGAGCAGGTAATATTTCTGCTTTGTGATTCACCATGAAAAGTAGGCGTCGTCATGAATCTAGCCTCTTCATCGCAATGATTTGATCTAAATCCTTGAAAACTATAGGTTGGTCCCGACATGCTTGTCAGCGGATTTCTTCAGCCCATACCAGACCTTTTACCTGTTATCCCATCAGAGGATGCAACTTTCGAGATTGACCCCAGTGTTAACCCCTTTGAATCTAGTATCATATTCTTCTACAAAACATGGGACCTTTATGGAAGTTTCTCAAACTTTTCTCCGCATCCAATTCGAATGCCCTCTGATGGGGAGAACGATGCTTACATGACTTGGTCCAGTGTGGAGCATTACTATCAGGTACCACTTGACTGCCCCCACATAATTGGTATATTGCTCTTCTAGAAATGGCATAATCTTTTAATCCCCTACCGAAAATCTTAAGGCAAACAAGTTTGTTGGGGTTGAAAATCCGATGGCACATGACTGCGTTGAGAAAATAAGAACAGCTAAAAGTCCAGAGGAGGCAGCTCTGATAGGCAGAACAACACAGAGACAGAAACCTGAACTGGTATGGATAAAAGATTAATTGTCAAGTTTCGAGCCGTAAAATAGTTTTCACTAGTTCATGGCTTAAGATTGTTCTTCCAGGGATGAGTAGTTAATGTATTACACACTCTAAAAATTGTACTAGGTCCGGAATGATTGGGAAGATGTAAAGATAGAAGTAATGTACATGGCTCTTAAATGTAAGTTCTCGACTTATCCTCACTTGAAATCAATGTTGCTCTCTACTGCTGGATCGGTTCTTGTGGAGGCTTCACCGCACGATCTATTCTGGGGAGGCGGCCGCGAAGGAGAAGGACTCAACTATCTTGGTCGACTACTTATGCAGCTTCGTTCTGAGTATATAGGCGAATCCTCTGTTTCAGCTGAAAACACATCGTTGACCTGATGGATAATGATAGTCTTTCATATTTATTCAAAAAGATTATTTCAGTTATTGTTAATGTTGACATTTAACATTATTGTCATTCTTCAACTCATATAACATTATTGTAAGTCTGTAATATTATGATAGTTTTTTTTTATTTGCTTCGTTTGGTTATGAAAGATGTACCAATCCAATTACATTCAATAATCCATTTGACATTGGTTTCAAGTTTCAACAAGACAATTCAAAAGGCTTTTGGGTTTGGTCTGAATCAGTGGAGAATCCAAGGCTTATAAAAACACAACTCCCTAAGGAAGACACTAGGTGGTCATGACGTCTTCAGAAAAACCAGACACTAGGTGGTCACAAAGACACTAGCTGTTCACATGTCTTCACAGAAGTAAAACTCTAAAAGTTACATATTCACTAGAGATTATTAATAGATATTAAAATATGTATCAAATGATTATATAGTAAGATAAACAAAGATTATTGAAAAGAAGTTTGCGTATAGTTGAAACAACAAGAGTAGAAACTGAGCTAAAAGCACATGAAAGGTTACTTTAACATTGGAAAAACACATCTTTCTTCTTCTTCCTTTTAAGTCACTTTTCCTCCTCTTTTTTCTCATTTTTCCTTAATTATTGTTTTAATTCTATAGGTTTTATTATACTTTTTTATGATTTTATAATCATAGATTACTAAATATGAAATATGAGTAATGATATCATATGAATACAATCCCAAGCAAAGACAACACACATCATCATGTTCTCTCCACAATATCAATCACTTGTAAAGTACATACACACAAACTCAAAAATAATTATTAACTAAACTTAATAAACAAAATTAAAATCCCTTTAATTAGTTAAGACATAACACCATAACATTTCTCAATTCCCCATACAAACTCATAGCCAAGAGCTTCAAAGAAAATGCTTAGAGTCATCTTCCACATTTGCCTCTTGGCATCATTTCTTCTTCTACCTTTCTCCTCCGCCTTACACGACGGTAGCTTCCTCGGCGGAGCTGGTGCTCCTTCACCGTGTGAACATGATGTTTCCCCATCACCTGAAACTGTACCGTCCCCAAGCCCCACCACAAGTTACCATACAGCCTCACCTCCATCTCCTACAACTTCACCTATCAAAAACGGCTCTATCTTCGGCGATATAACATGGTGGTGTAACAAGACTCCACATGCTGAAACATGCAATTACTACTTCCGAAGTAGTCCACACAACAACCGACCACCAAGATACCGGTCTGAATTCTTACGAATGCTGGTAAGATTAGCACTTGATCAAGCAGCCATCACACATAGTCAGACCGTAAAGTTTGGATCGAGCTGCACCAACAACCATAGGAAAGCCGCTTGGTCAGATTGTGTAAAGCTCTTCCAAAACACGGTGACTCAGCTGAACCGAACGCTCAGTGGACTTAGTCCGGCAGCTAAGGATGGTGTCAGGTGTACAAACTTTGATGCACAGACGTGGCTAAGCACGGCTCAGACTAACATCGAGACATGCCGGTCCGGCTCTGAAGATCTTAAAGTCTTGGATTTTGTTATACCTGCGATCTCTAACAAGAACTTGTCGTATTTGATTGGTAATTGCTTGGCCGTCAATGGAGTTCTCATGAAGCAACATAATCATACTACTGGTAAGTTTTATCATAAAAGTATTTTCATCATTTTAATTGATTAATTGAACTAAGAAAATATCACTACGTACCTTGGTCACGATCAATATATTCATTATATTGTTAAATTTTGCTTGTTTATATATATAATTTTGTTTACGAAAAACTTTCTTATAAAAATTTCTTCTTAAAAAAATTTTGATCCAACGAAAAGTAAAAAAAAAAAAAAAAAACGTTTATAATAATTTATTTTACAGTAATCAGAGTAAGCATGGCTTTGTGTAGAGTAAAACTTCTATAAATTAATAATGTTAGAACTACGATTTTTGTTTAATTTGTATTAGATGACTCTCCCGCACATGCATGCGGGTATAAAACCTTTTTATTTAATTAATTTTTAATTTTTTATATATTAATAATTAACTTTTTAGAAATATACATAAAATATAAAATTACCAAAGATAACTTCAATATAAAAATTTTTACCAACAAAATTATATAACTTCAATTTTCTACCAAACAAACATATAACTTCAAATCATTAGTTTCATGTTTTTTTTATAAAAATACGATTTTTGGTGAAAATTTACGTTTTTTGTAAATAAAAAGTTTAAACTATAAATTATTTTGATGTTCTACACACAAGTCTATACTAATTTTTTTGTTTACCAAAAACATTTCGATTGATTTAAATGATCTCTATAGTGATTAAAATTTTTAAAAATGTTTAAGAGGTTACAAATTCTATATTTCAATTTAAATGTGTAAGAGTTTTTAATATTTAATTTGATACAAACTCAATATAAAAAATCCAACTTCCTTAACCATGTTTAAAAGGTTTGTAAAATATAAAAAATCTTACAGCTAAAAGTATAATATGAATAAAAATTTTAAAATTATAAATTATTTGAATGATATATATATATATATATATATTTTCTAATTTCTTCATCGAACAAAACTATTTTGATTGATTTAAAAGATTTATAGAATGTCACGATTTGCACCTTGATTTTATATTGGTCTAAAAGTAAATTGATTTCTCTGATGGAATAAGTAAATTTTAGATACTTGTCATGACAAACTAAAAAAAATAAACTATGAACAACTTTGAGAAAAAAAGGTTGTAAATTAAAAGAGCGTGTGTGGTGAATTGTACAATTTGTGGTGGATTGAGAATTAACGATATTATGTTTATATTAAATATAACTTAATATTCAATGAGAAATTATTAGAGATTATGAGAATTACTGATAATTATCTATCTTTTTAAAAATATTAGAAAGATAAAGTTAAACGTAGATAAACAAAAAACTGTAAATATTTGTGATCTTATAATCGGATAATGCAAAATCTGTAAATATAATTATAAATTCTATAAAATAAACATATAAAATGTAAGAAAATAATAAATTTAAATAAATACAAAATTCTGATTTTCTGTTTTAATCATTTTTGAAAATATAATAATCTAATCAAAGAAAACGAAAAGACAAAAAATGCTAAACTGAGAATAATTTTAATTTTGATTATATTAAGAAAATATTAATTATCTTCAATACAGAAAAATAGAAAAATAATTTAAATTAAAACAAACAATTTGTTTTTGATAATTTGTATAGTTTTAAAAAAATAAGTTCAAATAAAAAATTAAATTAAAAACAAATTAATTTTAAATAAATATAAATTTTAATGTTAAGGGCAAGTTTTTAATCAAAAATGCTAAAATTGAATGTGATGTTAAAACAATACTAATTTTAAAACATAATAAATAATTATATTTATGTAAAAATAAATAAAATATGTTAAAATAAAAAGTTAAATTAGAAATGAATGAATTTTAAATAAACTAAAAGAAATATTAAATCTAAACAATTTTTTTAATCTAATTTTTGGATAATTTTAAAAGTTAAGAGATAATTGTATTTCTTTTAAAAAAAATTAAATAAATTAATTAATTAAAACGAATTATTTTAAATTAATGTAAATTATAATATTAAGGACAACTTTGTAATCAGTCATGCTAAAATTGAATGTGGTTTTGACATATAATTTTTTTTTTTAAAATAACTTCTCTAATAATATATAAGATTGATTGATTATTAATTTATTGATATATTAATTGAATAAAACAATTTAAAAACAGAAAATTGTATTAATTTAAAAAGGTTTGAGTGTATTTTATTTTGGTAAATTTTTACCATTAAGTTTACCTTTATGGCTTTATGTAACACGGTTATTAATCTAATTTATTTGATTTGTCTAACTAACCACAAAGAATACTTCCCAAGCTGGGTCTCAAGACACGAGAGACGTTTACTCGCATCAGCTTCTTTTGCAAAATCTGTAGCCCACTTAGTGGTGTCGCGAGACAGGTTCGGCCATTTCAGATCGATCCAAACGGCGATAAATTGGGCAGCAAGACGGAGAATCAAGTCAAGATTTGTGATATATGTGAAGAAAGGTGTTTACAGAGAGAACATCGAAGTTGGCAATGATAACCACAACATTATGCTTGTTGGCGACGGAGCAAGAAACACAATCATCACTAGTGGCCGAAGCGTCAAGCATGGCTACACCACTTATAACTCTGCAACCGCCGGTTAAAAATCTCTTTCTTGAATTCTTGACTAAGTCCGACTTAAGACTTCTAATGGTACTAACTAATAAGATTTTATTCCAACTCTTTTGAAGGCTTTGGAGGCTCAAGATTTGTAGCAAAGGACATGACATTCATCAACACAGCAGGGCCATTACGCGGCCAAGCTGTGGCTGTTCGATCATCTTCTGATCTCTCTGTTTTCTACCGTGTCGGTATCCATGGATTCCAAGACACTCTCTACATTCATTCACAACGTCAGTTCTTTAGAGAATGTTACATCTCAGGCACCATTGACTTCATCTTCGGAAATGCAGCTGTAGTGTTTCAGAATTGTATGATTCTCGTTCGACGACCTCTCCATGGCCAAGCCAACGTTATAACAGCTCAAGGTCGCGGTGACCCTTTTCAAAACACAGGCATAACCATCCATAGTTCAAGGATAATTGCAGCTTCTGATTTAAGGCCTGTGATTCGAGCTTACAAGACCTATTTAGGCAGACCATGGCAAGCTTTTTCACGAGTCACGATCATGAAAACATATATAGACAACTCAATCAGTCCCTTGGGATGGTCTCCTTGGTTAAAAGGATCCAAATTTGCTCTTGATACAGTTTTTTATGGAGAGTACAAAAATTTTGGACCAGGGTCTTCCACAAGATGGAGGGTCCGATGGAGAGGATTTCACGATATAAGCAGTGCCGCAGTTGCTAACCGGTTTACCGTGGGAAGCCTTATCGCCGGTGGTTCATGGTTGCCAACTACAGGCGTGCCGTTCAAGACAGGGTTATGAGGAGAGTCAAGCATATGTCCTATACCAAAGACTCTACAATGTGTTATTGTAAAATCTTTGTTTATTTATTACTGATTTATTTATCTCCTTTTTTTATATTATTTTCAACGACAACAAAACTATCTTTCTAATTATAGAATCATTGCTATAAAATTTGCTCCTGCTTGAAATCTGAAACAAAAGCTTTGATCAATTTTTTTTTGTCAACTTCAAATTTCACTAAAAATTCCACTCAAGTGGAAAAGAGTTTACGGGCATACTTTCGGATAACATAGATGAAAGAATCCGCTCGATAATTCAACAAACGAAAAATAAGATGAAAAGAAGATAATCTGAATCTACTCTTCAGCCTAGAGAAATCGTCAATATTGTATACAACAACATTAATTTACAAACAATTAACTTAAAGGGTATTGTAACAATAAAAAACTGTCAATAATATATTTATCTGATTATGAAAAAATGAATAGGAATACAATAAAAAATAAAAATAAAAAGTCATCTAAGTAGGGGTAGGGAAGAAAATGTCTTCCTGCATAATAACAGGAATATAACCAAGTAAGATAATCATCCCACAACCTAAACCAATTAAACCGAAACAAACCAAAGTCCTAAAACCAATCCATCTTTTCTCTTTCACTTCAATAACCACCGAGTCTTTTTTCACCGTCGCCAACACCGGAAATGTAACCTCTCTCTTCTCCTCCGATAAGGCATCTTGAAACAATGGCCACTCCTCAGCCTCTAGTTCTTTTTCTTCTTCTGCTTTCATAGACTCGTTCAGACAAGATTCTACCAGCGAGTAAACCGAACCGGTTTCACCGTTACCAACATCAGTTTCCAAACTTCCACATTCTGGTTCGATCAGTGAATCATTCTTAAAAACTTCCTCAAGTTCTTTTAACCTCTTGGCCATGCAAGCAAATTTGAGCGTCTCTTCATCATCTTCTTCTCCATCTACATCCATTGGTCGTGATGAAATCTCAGCCGCTAAAAGGGTACTAGCAAAAATAATTCGGAGTTGGATTTCCCGGTAGAGATTAGGATCAATGTCGTTAAGAGTGGTTGTTTCAAGTAGAGACTCGAGTTCTTCAAGTTTCTTCTCCAAGATTGAGTTTATCTTTGTCTTCGTCTCCATTCTCTTGATCCTCTTAATTAATTTCCACTCGTGAGATAATTTTGCCCTCTTTGTGGGAATTTAGAATGTGGAAGAAGAAAACTTCTAAATTCTAATGTAGTGGGGTTGCGACGGTTTTATGAAATATTACATGTGGCTTTTCGCAAACACGTACACTTTGCTTCACCTAAATATACGTTTTTTGGTTTTTTTTTTTTTTTTTTTTTTTTTTTTTTTAAAT